>JAAAKE020079790.1:8590-19779 GCA_010014785.2 Anisolabis maritima | reverse complement strand
TGGAGGAGGGTTGTTGGGGGTGTTTTCGGCTTTTTTTGCAGGAAAAAGGGGGTGTGTTTGGTTGTTTGAATTGGTTTTGGTTGGGGGCGGGGCCCCCCCCCCCCCCCCCCGTGGCCGAGAGGTTAAAGACAGTGACATTGTCAGTATTTGATAACCTTAAAGCCAAGGAGTGTGGGTTCGGATCTCAGGCATTTATTTAAATCATTTGGATATCAAATGGTATAAATAAATATGCCTGGATTAAATGTATCGTAAATAATATAATTGGAATTGTTTAAAGTCTATATGACCTCAGCTGCCGAAAAGATTAAAAAAAATTAATAATAGAATAAACAAAAAATAAAAAAATATCAAAAATGTGTCATTAATTAATAATGAGTGAATGTCTTCCATTTAACTCTGAATACCTTTATTAGTTAAATAGATTATTATTTCAGTTAAATAGTTTAATATTAATCACAAAAAAAACGATTTTTGCCTTTTATTTAATATTTGCGAAATCATTGCAAAATATTTTTTTTTTTTTTGCTACAAAAGAGAGAGATAATTCTTAAATCAAAACAATTTTTTTTTATATAAGATGAGATAAATATTAATTTATTAAATAAAGAAAACCATTCATTATATTATAGAATCAAAGAAAAGAGAGAGAGAAAGCAGATGTTTATGATAAATGATAAATTCAGAAGGACTTAGTGAAAAAAAACTCTATCCAGCAAGCAAGGCAATTGAATTCATAATTAAGAAATTAAAATCATATCATGGGAATATGAAGATATAATAAATTCAGAATGCTTTACATGGACAGATAAAGAGGGGGGAAAATAAACTAAATATGTTATCAATTGGTTTTTTTTTTTTTAAATAAAAAAATAAGATAAGCTAAAATAATTACTTATAGCAAATGTAGTGCGCGGGCCGCCTTCTTTTGATATCGAGTTTTCCCTAACAACAGTGTCTTTATTAAAGTATTTTAACAGAATTATTGAGATTTCTTATTATATTAAATTAAAACCCTACTCGGCCCATGAAATTCTCTGGTTGATCAGAAAAAATTCTATGAAAATCGTTCATTTGGTTTCGGAGTTTAGTCCTTGCAAACGGAGATATATATAAGATATTATCTGTCCATATTCATTATGTAATAATTATTACCCATTTAAATTGTTAGTCATTTAAAAAAATAAATGAATTATTCTAGTAGAATAATGAACCTTAACCAAAAGTTTCTCTACCAGAATTCCGCGGGATAACTAATTATTTCATTTTTATAATATATAATATATAAAAATTTCTAATTTGTGTTTTATGGGGGTGAATTAATAATCGCGAGGAAGAGATCAAGTTAGACATTAAAGAATCCAACCTACAGTGCCACATATGTCGAACAATAGGCAACACGGATAAAAAAAAAAAAAGATAACACTTAAAATAGATAATGAATTTTTTTACAAGTTCATTACTTAAAAAAGAAGAAGTTTCGCACCAAATTTATTTTATTCCAACCATGGAAAATCTAACAACTATTAATAAATTATTTGCGACTCAAGGTTTATTAGATGTAGTTAGTTGATCACTCAATAGAGATTTTTTGTTTGCTTGCAAGGCTGACCCAACTTCCTAAGAAAATTTAATGAATCCCCAACCCCTCCAAATAAAATATAAATCAAAATACTTATTAAATAAAATTATAAGCAGCGGAAGAGGAAGTCTTGATTTTTAAAATTTTTATTCTCTCTCTCTCAAGTATGTACATATGTCTTTTTGGCTAATACGTGTGTATAAATATTATTATTGTGTTATATAACATTTTTACTGTTATATCATTCATATCAGAAAAAATAAAATATTTTTTGAAATTTCCTTTTTAAAATATCAATGCAACCAAAATGCAAAAAACTTAATGGGTTTGTGTGATATTTATCTAATATGCCCTAACAGTTTAATGAAACCTGGAATAATTACTACTAAGGGATTTGAATGCGTCGTCGATTAAGAGAACATAAAGCAACTTGTGACCAGTTTTCGTTGAAGAATAGAAGGAAACTTATCACCAGGAATTTTGGTGAAAAGAGGTTATGATGACATCGTTTTTAAATTTAAATATTTTCATAAAGAAAAAAATGGCTAAAAATATAAAAATGTTCAACATCTGCTTTTTTTCATCTCAATAGATGCAAGTGTTTAATTTCTCCATTTTGAATTTTAATTGAACTTATTTCATAAAAAAAAAGCAGGAAATGATGGAAATATAAAGGGCTGTGGAATATACTATCCGTCTAAAAAATAATTGGAAAATGTTTTTTGTTTCATAACAATGGATAATTAGGAGAAGTTCATAAAAACCAAGTCAATTTCTTTATTTTTAAAATAATATGATTTCAGGTCTCCCATCCCTCCATTATAATTAAGACGGAAATTATATTAACTTAAAAATTTTAAATATTTTCATCCCCTGATCTGAGTCTTATATCTGTCAAGTGGTTTCTGACTTCACTCGTTACAAACAGATAGTGACGGTTTTTGTGATCTTTGACCTCACTAATCCGAATAGCCATTGACTATTATTTTTTATTTAAGGAATTAAAAAAAAGATTTAATAAATTTATATATATATATTAGTGTTTCTGGAATTTATGGTGCAAGTATTTAAAGAAAAAAGACGTTTCGTCTCTGATTTTGCCTCCTTAAAGTCTCTCAAATGACAATCCCAACAATGGCAAAAGAAAAAATTAAATCAAAATCTGTTGTCAATTGACAACAACAACAACAGAGTTCCAACAGGTGCGTGTGTTTCCAATTTATTTTATTAAATTCATATTGGGAGACATTTTTTTTTATTTTAGACTCCAATTTCTAATCGATAACAGACAAATGAATGCAAGAGAAGAAGGGGGATATATATCGGACATGTGCAGTATGAGTCAGCGAGTACTTAAAAAAAAAATAGGGAGTGGGGTGTGTGTGTGCGTATGTGAAAAGTTAGATGTAAGCAAGCAAGCAAACACACACACACACACACACACACCAAAAAATGACATTTGATAAATGACAAAAAAAATATGGCGGGTGTGGAATGTTATTAATATTAATAAACAATTCAAATCAATAAAGTGAAGAGAGAGAGAAAGAGTAAATAAAAAATATATAATAATAATGAATTATATAATATCAAATCGATAAAATGGACAGTGAGACAGGTGGTTAAAATGAGTGTGCGCGGAGAGATTCATTCAAGACAAAAAAAAAAAGAATCAATAATTAATATTTATCTAATAAGAAAGGGAATTTATATATATTCTCTACATCCCAATTAATTTAGCCTTGTCAAGTCTTAGTGACATCTCGAGGACAAGAGGGAGGGGGAATTTTTATATTATTTGAAATACTAGCGCCGCCATCGGTGTCATTAAGCGAATTTTTTTTGTCTTGTCAGGAAGTGATGTCACGGGTCGCCGCCGTCGCCGTAGTCCAAGTACACAACTCATATATTATTTATTTATTAATCCTACCTCGATATTGGATTAATCCTCTAATTGTGGTGTGATTCAATAACAACAACAAACTCACAAATTGACACTTGGATTGATGTCACCACGCACAAAGCACACACATTAAGATGATGTTGATGTTGATTACTACGTCTTGGCATTTGCCGACATGCAAGAGAGAACTACTACTGCGCGCTGGTGGCGACTTAACGCCGCTGGCTGCCGCCGGCGATATTGCGCATGCGCAAAACAGTACAGTACCAACGACAATGCTGTCACCCCGTTGACTTCTCCCTCCCCTCTGCTAAAGAGTGCATCCAATCGAGGAGGAGTGCAAGGCCAAAAGAGAAAAAGAATATATAAAAAAAGAAAAAAAGGGGCCAAATAATGGCAGACACCTGGTGGCCTCAGGGCTGATCCAACGACTACCGAAATCTCTCTTCCCTAATGATAAACACACAATTCTATTTCCTTGTCCAATTAAATCATCAAAATGAATTTTCCTTTAAAAATTATTAATAAATCTATTCGGTTACGACCAATGATAATGTGGGATTTAATTATTGCAATTTCATAATTATGAAATACAATTTTTCAAAAAAAAATAAAATACTGAGAACGTTTTTCGTAATGTGAAATAAAGAAGTTTGTAGAATTTTTATTCTGATATGATTTTAGTATGTTTGGGTTTATTTTGGACAAAAACCTCCCTATTCGTTTCATTTGAGAAGTTAAATTAAATTTATGTCAAAATTTAATCCGAATACAATTATTTAGGAGGAAAAGCGAACAAACAATCAGATATATAATACTTTGATTTGTCTATTCGTGAACACTTATTTTAAATCCCGGAAACATAACTTGTGCTATAAAATTAAAATTAAAATTGTTTTATCCGGCATGAAAAAAAAATCAATTAGAAATAAAAATTAATTCAGTAAAGATCGCAAATAATTTATTTAACGTGATTTTTATTTAGTAGCGAATTTCAATTCAATTTTTTTTCTTTTGGGAATTTCTGAAATAAAAACCTCATAGCATTCATTCACTTTGAATCTCATCCCGATATGAATATTCATTTAGGGGGAGATGCCGAACAAATATATAGAAATATTTTTATTTTTATAATAACATACCATCCGTTCTCCCCCGAACAATAGTCTCTCTCTCTCTCTAAATTGGTCAAATTCTTAATCATCTATCCAATTATATTTAAAAAAAAAAAAAACTTTCTTTTTCTAATCATCTTTATGAAAATTCCTATATTTTTCAATTAATGAAAATTAATTGAAAGTAGAAATTCTTCGGTTTAATAATAATCATAAATATTAAGTGCAAAAATCTGAATCTGTGTCCATGTGGCCGTGAGGTGGAACCAACTTGTTGAAAAAATTTAATTCATTGATACATTGTTAGAAATGGGTTTTATTGCTGTTCGAGTTAAAGCTGCTTGAATATAAAATTAGCCTCTGTCGCTTGGAACTCGCTTCACGTTCCAACGGTCAGTGGTTTGATTCCCGTACTGAGCGATAAAATTTATTTCAATTATATTGGCAATCAATTAATCTAAATAAATATGGACTGAATCTAAATGGCGTTAGAGAAGCTTAAAAAGATTTAAAAATCAAAAATAATATCTTGTGTTAATTACTTTGGTAAATTTTATTTTGGTGTAATAAAGAGGGAAAGAGCATTATAACCTTGATTAAGCCTTCAAGTAACCTCTCAACGAGCTAATATCTTTTTTTTAACCACCAAGCAAGTGAGTCGTTTGAATGGCTGGTTCTATTTCATTTGCCAACCCTCTCGCTCTGCCATTGAAATTCTCTCTCTCTCTCTAAAGAACCCTCTCTCTCAGGAAATTATTGATGTAGGTCAGTCTTTTCATGGCTGTTAATTTTGATTTCAAAAATCATCAAATAAAAACTACAAAATTTTAATCCTGCATTTATTATATTTTAATTAAAATAATTAATTAAATCCGCTCACTAATTATTTTATTCAAATTAAATTTATAAATTTAGAAACAATTTCCATATGTGTTTATATCAATAAAAATGTTCACTTTAAATAATGAAAGACAAACCCACAGCAAGTTTGAATAATTATTTTTTTCTATATAACCTTTCATGTTAAAATTATTTAATTTAAATTAAAAATTATTTATTTTAATTAGCGATAAAATCATTTTAATTAAGGATTAGAATTTTAGTTGAGTAAAAATCAATAGAGGCGCTGCTGGAGATTTTTTTTAACAACAACATAACCTCAAAAATCATCCCTATTTCAAAGTTTAATTAGAAAAATAATTTTTTATTGGGAATTTCAAGTGCCATTGGATTTAATTTAATTAGTTTAAGAAAGGTGATTATTTCTATTTGACGTGTTATATAATTCCGTTTTTTTTTTTTTTTTTTTGAAATAGGCATAGGAATCAGAATAAAAAAATTGTGAATAAAAGTGCGTGCTAAATATAAACGCCAACGCGCAGAAGGACAAACAATTCTATTAACCAAAAAAAAAATTGTTATTGTATTCAAAACTAGTTTCAATAGTTCAAATAAAGTGTGTATAAAATGCCAATGATTACCCATCCCATCAAACTGTCTTTTTTAATTTATATTATAAATAGGGGGAAATATAGTTTTAATTCTCCAATTTACACATATTCAATAACGATAATATTAACACCTCTCTAAATTAAAATTAGGAATGGAAAAAGAAAATGTTGATAGAACTGTTTTATGAATGAACCCTATCATAAACAATACAAAAAATATTCTTAATTTTTGTGGCATATATATTATTTAATTTTAAATTAATTTAAATTTAAATTTTATTAAACAGTGAGAATATGTTTCTGCATTGATGACAAAAACATTGGTAAGACATGATACTCGCCGTAGAATCTGAATTAAAAATTGCACTGCGATTTTGGAAAATCACTTTAAAAGTAAAAATATTTTTGCTTTGTTTAAACAATCTTGATTTCGAATGATTTTTATAATATAGATAAGAATAGGAAAATAAATATATTAAAAAATATTTTATTATTTCATGTAATATAGTATTTTATCCGGATGATCTCCATACTGAATTTTTTTTTTCACTCTATTCCTATTAATAAGTATAAAATTCATTAGAGATAGAGAGAGGCTTGTCCCAATTTGGAAAATATAAATATTTATACCATTTTTTTGTTTTATTTTTCAGCTGATGAAATAAAATTATATTATCACAATAATATATAGTGTTTTAAAATAAAAATGAACGTAAGAATGACTTGTGGTTTAATGACGTATGCGAGCACGTATGCAAATTGATTTTGTCACTAAATAAAAACCAAGGAGCAGAAGTAATAAAATTTAAAAGCTATTACTTTAATAATCAATTTCATATTCATACTGTGTGTCTACTAATTTAAATAAATAAATCATGATAATTTCATTCATCATCAAAGACATTATTCCTCTCTCTTTCGATATTACATTAATCAAAATAAAATAATTTTTTTGGAAAAAAAAAAAAAATTTGTTCTTTGTAGGCTTCAAGAGAATCAAAGGTGTTTATCAAAAAATGTTACATAACTATATATTGAAATAATATGGAGAGACTAATATAATTTTTTCATATTAATTCATGCAAAAAATAGGTCTTTTTATTATATATATTTCTAGATAAATGTGTCCTTGATTTGTCCATTGCTTTGCTTTTATATAATTAGAATATTGTAGCTAATTTCACATTAAACTAGGTATATATATATGGAAGTTGTTATGATAAAGAATTAGTATACACAATAGGCAATAATGGTTGATGCTAATTTAACTTGAATCGGAATCAATTAAAATAAAATAAAAACCAACTAGAAAATTTATCTTATGCAAAAAAAATTTCTGTTACTCTAAGAATAATAAAAATAAAGTCTATCTATTTGTAACGAGAAAACTCCGAAACTATTTTTTTTCTTTAAATGAATTTTCACCGAATAGGTTTAATGATTAATTTAGTAAATAAGTTTTAGTAACTCTATTACGTATTACCAATAGGTAATAAGGCAATTTAGAATTCAATAATATTCATTTTACGATGATTATTTCCTCTTTTTTTAAAATCCAAATATAAAAGGAAAAAATAATCTCGTCGTTTGTCTCATAAATTGTTATCGATAATTGATTATTATAAAACATTGAGAACACGAATGCCGGCCACATCAATTTTTTATGAATATTTAAAAAAAATTCTTTTCATAATCGTTTATTTAAAGAGTTGTGTAAATTTTGTATAAAATATAGAAATAAAGGAAAAAATAAAGAGAGTGAGATGCTTATGCAAATATTTTTTTTATTTTTATGATATAACATTTCCTATATACCGTATTATTATCAAAAAAAAAAAAAAAAAAAAGATTAAATAGCATCTTAAAAATTGAATCCAAATTTTTTTTTTTAAATTAAAAACTTATAAAAATAATTTCCTAAAGTTGATCAAATAAAAAAAAAAAAAAAAGAAAGAAAAAATTCTATTTTCTAAGTGAGCTTTTGTTGCTTGCTGTCATTTCCTTTTCTCTCTCTCTCTTTAACGATCTTTTAGAATTTGGTTTAACTCAAAAAGCTCGCCTTTATGTCAGGCAAGGGGCGAAAAAAAAAAAAAACATTCAAGTTTATGGTTTTTACTATAAAATTTCTTTCTCCCCATACAACTCCAAATTAAATTTTTATAAGGTTCTAACTTCAATAAAAAAAAAAAAGGAAAAGAGCCATTTATTAATTCAATAAAAAAAAAGAATTTTTTCCTTGTTTATGAATAAATTTAAAATGTAATCATTTTAATGAATGAATCCGTCTTAAAAAAAACTCTTCGGATTCAAAAGGCTGGAGACATAGAAAAAAAAATGTTTTTTTTTCTTTTACAAACCTTATTTATTAAAATACATAACAAACACACAACGAGAAAATTAAAGTGTCAGTCAAGAGTCGAGGGGGGGGGGAGAGAGGTGTAGTGGCCTTCTAATTTTCTTGGAAATTGAGTAGGTTTCAACTTTTTTTTTTTTTTTTTAAGTTTTGATTTATCTAATAACGAAATTTTGAAATAATAACGAATTTTATTTAAAGATTTAAAATATTTGGCATTGTTTCAATATCTTGAAAGATAAAAATTCAACTCTAAAATACCACAAATTAATTTCCTCTGTCTTTCCTTCTTTTAGTATTTAAATAAATAAAAAGTAATTTTAATTCAAAAAAAATTTGGTGTGTCGGCCGCAGACAATTTTCTTTTACTTAAAGTAAGGAAAATTGAGTGATGAGCTCTCACTCCAAATTTTTGCGTTGAGTGCCCGGTTCACAATTTTATATTGAATTAGCTTTATATTTTTAGAGATTTTTCGTTTGTAAATATTAATAAATTATCAAAATTATAAAACAAAATTAAATTATATGAATTAGATGGACAATTAAATTTTTCTTTTCGGCATCTTGGCCCATATAGACATGTAAACAATTCATACATATTATGATATTATCCAGGGATATTATTATTTATTATACGTACAGCCAATTTAATCAATATTGTTAGAATGTTTTAAAAGAAATTCACAAAGAACCTAAAAACAAACAAGAGTAAAGTGGGCTTCAAACAATTGGGAGGGATAAAAGTTAATAAATTTCAAAGATCATCTAATAAATAATTGATGTGAGTTTTAATCAGAGTAAATTTTGAGAAAAAAAAAATAAAAAAATAAACTAAAAAAGTACAACAATGAATTAAAATAACCTGTTGACGATTTTATTCAAAATTCCAGATGCAAGCGATTTGGGCACCTAGCTTAAATATAAAATTTACTAATTTGGGTGCTAGGAATCTATGGTGCTAGGTCTCATCTTTGAGAAAATTCATTCAACCGCTATACTGATTAAGATAAAGTTTTCAGCATCTAATGATTTGGCGAAATTGGGAGTATTTACTATTTTGAATGCATGGAATGGTTTGCGTTCGGTCTAATCTTTGGGAAAATATATTTAGGATGTTTCTGTTTAATGGAGTCTATATTTTACGAATGACTAGCCTTAGGACTTATGTCTAATTGCAACAGTCCTAACTTTGAAAGGTCTCTATTATTGACTGTTCTTGTACATTAAAAAACAAGACAGAGCGACGCTCGGACTCCAGGTACTTATTACATATATTGGTAACAAAATTATCAACCATTTTTTTTCTTTTTAGAAATTATTTTAAAACAGCTGACGTTTCGATTTTGGTCAAAACCCGAAACATCTGCTATTTAATTAAACTCTTAAAAAGAAAAACTATTATCTGCATCCTTTATTTTTTATTTTTATCTTCTAAAATTCCCAATGAAGAAATGTTTTTATGATTTGAATTATGAACTTTTTATGCGTAATTTATATTAATGTTTTTTTAGATTTAATTTAATTCCCATTATGTGATTTGTAGTATTTTTATATATATATATTTGCATTATTGTTTGAGAACTGGCGGGATGGCCTCTGGTCAACAGAGAATAAATAAAAAAAAAAACAAGTGGACTGTGTTATGCATTACTAGACTAAAACGCCTCTCTTTTAATAAGGAATTTATTCCGATTGGTATTTTGGAACTAACACAAGCTGTTTGGTTTTATAGATTTCAGGAAAGCAAAAGTAAAATAATATCCGAAACACTTGTTCAATTGAATGACTCTTGTACGATTATTCGACCTATTTCCCTTTCTTTTCCTTTTACATTTTAAAATTTACTTCCTCAAGGCTATTTTATTATCTTTGGGGAATTTATGAATTTCTTTTTATTTGATTAATGATTGAAATATGCTGACATTTTATAGAGTATGGAAATAAATATTCAACTTTTCGGTCATTCATCTGATTGGTAGTTCACTAAAGTCAGCTAAAATTTTATTAAAATCATTTCTTTCTTCTTGTGAGTGAGTCTTACTCACTAACAGTTAGTAAGTAATGTGTGTGCGTACGTGAAGGAAGCCACAGACGAGTGAATCTAACGTTATGTTTATTTATTTATATATTAAATACATAAATAGATATAAATTTTATACGACAAAAAATATTTAATTCTTTTTTGTTTTGGGTAGCTCAGAAAAGCAAAAAAATTAAGTTCATTTTATATATTAGACTTTTAAAATAATGCTCAGTAGGATTTTGAAGTTTTAATTTTTATTTAAAATTTTATAAAATTAAATAAAAATATTAATATTCAAATTTTTTATTTGCCCTTGACACTTACAATCAATATATTTGGTTAAAAAAAACCCCCCCATCACCAAATGAAAATACAGACTAAGGTACTACAGGCAAATTTTATAAAAGAAGAAGAAGAAAGGAAATGATTTTTTCCTGATTTGTTCAGAAAGATGGCAAAATGATTAAATCCAGAAAATTGGTGATTTTAAATTTGATTGTTAATTATTTGTTATTTAGATATTTGCTTTCTAGGAAACTATGAGATAGTGGCTGAATGTTATCAGAGGCGTTGCAAGACAGACAAATCAAAAAGATAATTTTTTTTTTAAATTTTTCTTTAAAGAATATAATTTCGACGTTTCGGCCGTCTCTTCCCAACTTCATCAGGGCCGAGAATATGTCTAAATTTTGGCAATTATAAAATTGTCCTGATGAAGAGACGGTTGAAACATCGACAATTATATTCATTAAAGAAAAATTA
>JAAAKE020079779.1:0-24604 GCA_010014785.2 Anisolabis maritima | reverse complement strand
CCATTTACTAGGCGTTCGTTCATTCATTTTATGAACAATAAAAAATTTAAAGGTTTAAAAATTATTATAGAATTTACCATTTATAGATATTGATACAATCAATATTAAGGGGTTTTGGGGCCAATCCTTTTACCATCAATTAAAGAAAATTTTCAAAAATTGAAAAAATGAAATTTTTATGAAAATAGAATAATTTTTTTAAATATAGTGATTTATATTTTAATTACTTAATACAAAAATATTCTACTAATTACGGCTCCAACATGATAAAAGATCTTGCGAAATTTACTCTCTTAAAATACTAACCGATACTCAGTACAAGTAGAATACCTCAGAGACTATGATCACCTTTAATCAATATAATTCTATCTTTTTAAAATTCTTGCTTTCCTTAAATCTTAGAGACCCTCTTCAATTAACAGTGAGGTAATTCTCTAATAAATAAATTTAAAAAAAGTCTCTTGTCATCTACTTTACTAAACCTTCCTACTTAGTAATTCTTTGTATTTAATTCTCCTCTTTTCTAATATTTACATTTTGGTTTCTTATTTTTTCTAATAACCTCTTAGCAATATTCTGAAAAATTTAATTAGCCTATATTAAAAAAAAAAAAAAAGAATTAGGAAAGAATCATAAAAACTTGATCTGGGTACTTATCCTCTTCTGTCTTGGCCTTATTCCTAAGCATGGTCTGTATTCTTAATTTTAGAAATATATCACCGAGAGAAGTAGGACCGTCATATGGATTGACTCTTGTCGGGGAAAGGGGAGAGAGAGAAATTTGGCATAGAGGAAACGGATGAAATGCTATTGTTAGCTCGGGTAATTCGTGGTCGCCGTCTGCGTCACAAGTGAGAATCCTGAATGAATACTAAACAAAGTAAAATTTTGCAGAAATGGATCTATTCACTAATTAAAATTTATTTTAAATTACTCTATAAAAACATTCATTTAGGCTTTTTTTTTTAATTTGAGAAAGTCATTTATTCAGCATTTTTTTTTAAATTCATATATTACAATGACCTAGTTTTTTTTTTACAACACTTCCAAGCAAAATATTCCCCAAAATTGATTATGACAAATTAAAATCAATTCTTGATTAATGTATATTTTAAATATTTTTATTAATGATGAGTTGTATAGGATCGTATTGTGCCAGTCACCTTGTTTTTAATTAGATTCTTGAAGTATTTATGTACTTTTGTCATTTATTTTACGTAATATCAATTTTTTTTATGAACTCACCTGGCGATCTCTGGCTATCGCATTTTCTCCATTGACTTTGTTGTTAATTATCCCTAAAAGTAATTTGAGGTTTGTTTGAACTGAATTTGGCACCAGTTCGATCATGCGTTTGACATTCAGATGGGGCGTTAACGTTAACGTTAACAGGAAGCAATCACGGAACAGACGGCTCGTTTGTGATTTGTATGTGTTTACATAATAGTCCCTATACATCCCCCACGGGGCCATCCCCCCTATACGCTATTCCCACACCCAAAATCAGCCCACGCCCTTCTTAAATGAAATCCCCCCCCCCTCCTCTCGATTGAGGGGTCGACATGCTAACGTAATTTCATTAAGCGTACCATTTGTTTAATTTTAAGTTAAGTCAACAATTTTTTTTTTTTTTCAATAATTTGGCAAACATCAATCATTTGTTCGGAAATAAATCAGAAATTAATTAAATAATGCGTATGTTCGTTAAAATTTTTTTTTTAATTATCATTGAACAAATAAATAGATAAATTTCCAATGTGATTTCGGGTCATTGGTATTTAAAAAATTAGTAATTAATTAGTTTTAAACCTATCCATGATATTCTCTATAATAGATATAACATACAGGTTAATTTGATTGATTTGTTTGAGAACCGAACCTGCGTTTCCCTTCATGATTGGAGAAATTGATGAACGGGGGCCGAATTTATTTCACTGATAGAAATTTAAATATTTAGATGAGAAACTTTTAGAGAAATTCTTAAGTCTCAACTTTGTCCCACAAAAATTCAATCATTAAAAAAGTTGTTAATAGTAAATATTAATACGCCATGATAAAGTATGTTGGTTTTACACAATTTGTATTTATTATATTAACCGCTGAACGGCTTCCTATGAACCACCCTGTATTTCAATTTTTTATACAATTTTTCCACTGACTTTGTTTCTCGGATTTTCACGATCGATTTTAATAATGAACAATGTTTGTTAAAAAAATAAAATTTAAAAATAATTTAATGAATCCATAATTTTCCTCGAATATGAATCGAAATAGAGGCACAACAAAAACAATCAAATTATATTCTAAACCGTATTCGTATAAATTACAATACAAATACATGCTCTTAATTTTTATTCATAAGTCTTTAGGAATACAATTTACATTCTAATTTAACTTTAACTGAAGTTATAAAATTTTCCGTGAATTGTTCTTTAGAATAACATGAATGACCACAAGTCAAGGGTGAGAAGGGAGGATAAATTTATACTTACATCAAGGGATCAATAGATTAAATATTCTGTGAAGGGATTATACTGTCTCAACTGAAAATGGGATTAAATATAGATATGGAAATATTCGCGTCGAACTAGGATAGCACATTTTTTTAATCCTAGTTTTTTGTATTTTCGCCAATGGAGGATGTTTGGATGTTAACAATAAATAAATACGTTATAATCCTAAACTTTTTGTTATCCATCATTATTTAACACAACAAATTTTTCTTTCTCACAAGTTAAACAAACAAATTTGAATCGCCAGTTTACAAATGTGCTGTGGTTTATCAAATATGTGCTTGAATCTTAGAGATATCTCAATTCAAAGTTAGACAGGCCATCAACATTTTTTTATTTAAATTTAGTCAAATTATGTGAAATATTATCCATATCAATCAGAATATAGAAGTTTAGAATATTGAAGTTGACTTTCTTTTTTTAAAGTTAATTAACTTTGAAACATCTCTTCTATTTATATGTATCGTTTAAAAGCCTATATGGCCTCATATGCCGAAGAGACGTAAAAAAAAATATTTATATTTTGTTATAATGGCAACGAGTTGTCCTTTCTTTTCTCTGGATCCTTAAAATCCTAAATTGATGGCCCTACACTTTCTGGTGGAAAATGATCTATACATTTTAAAGATTATCTAATGATCTAATTTATTCTTTTTATATGTACAGCCATTTATTCAAAATCGTCAGAATGGTTTAGGAGAAATTCACCAAAAACTAAAAAAGTTTATCAGTAAAGTATTTCCATTGAAATCTCCACATCAATTTTTCTTGCGATTGCAATACTTTCCCTTTTTCTAAATATTAGATATTTTGAAATTTCACAAAAAATTAGAATGAATCTCTAAATAATTTGGAAGGAAAATATCGTATTTGAAATTAATTTGATTAAAAAACATTTTTGACAGCCCTTTCGAAGCAACTTTTATTTTCCTTCTCTTTCTATCTAAATTTTTTCTTCCATTATAAATTAATATTAATATAAAAAATATATATATATTAATAATTTTTTCCACAAATGACATTTAAACTTTTAATTTTAGAGAGATAATATTAATATTTTCCTCAGAGCGAAATATCACAAAATGCTAGATTATGTTATCATATTTTATAATTAAATTGACCTTTTTATTTATAAGCAAGATGAAAATCAATACATACACTTCTTTGGTAAATGGAAATAAAATCTTAAGTTCTTAAAATGGGAAATGTTAGACTCCGAAATGCTGATAAAATAAATATGGGCCGAGCAGATAATCCTTGTTTACTTAAAAAAACTATTCCTTTTTTTTAGTTTAAAATTTAAAAAAATGCGAAAAACCTATAAACAAGCTGTATAAGGTCTTAATTAGTGTCAACCTTGGATTTTACTTAGTTAGATTAGTCTATTGCCCTTCATTCTCGAAGCAGTAAGGTGGTTGTGGTATTTAACAATGGAGGGAGCAGGCAGCTAGGTTAGAAGTCTACAATACTAAAACTCTCAGGTTTGAGACGTTTCGATTTTATTTTTACTTTCTCTTACATATATATGAAATATATAGTAAGAAAGTTTTGCGATCGCAATAAAATCGATATCGAGATTTATATATATATATGTATATATATTTCTTTATATTCATCAGTCCATTAGAGAGAATAAACTTAAATGACAAAACATTGAACCAAATTTCACTTGTCAGTCAATGCTGTATATAAATAAATACCAAAATAATGCTTTTCAGCTTATATATAGCGCTACTTGTTCGAGTGATAAAATTGTTTTGTGTCACACTACATATTTATGCTTTATTCTTCCCTTCTTTTTTTTTTTTTAAGGTCTTTTTCGGCATCTGAAACCTTTTTTTAGGTCTTTTTTTTGTCATAAGTTATGTATCACACAAAACAATTTTATAACTCGAACAAGTAGTGCCATATATATAAACTCATAAGCATGGTATTTATTTATTTAAAAGGATTCTTAGTATATTAAATACTCAACAATCTGAGTTTATACTCTCTAAATGGCCTGATGATACCATTATTAAAATAAAGCTGAGATTTAATATCACAGAGGCTGCCTGTTCCTTCCTCCATTGCCCTTTAATCCCCATACGTTTTATTCTTCTTTTTTTTTTTTATTTTGTACCTGAAGGCATTTAGAATCCATTCTTATTTATTTATATTAATTGGTAGCCAATATAATATAAATACATTTTTGTCGGATAGGAAAAGAACTGACATTTGGATTGTGAAGCGAGAGCTCCTCTACTGCTCCAAGAGAAGGGCATTCTCTATTTTAATTACTATTATTTATTTTATTTTTATTTTTTTTTCATTTTTCTAAATATTAGAGAAGATTAAATAAATTTTAATAAAATATTATAAACAAAATTTTATTAAGCTAGATATTTTTTATTCTAAGTATAAGAATATCATCATGAATGTCATTATATCATTTTTGACTTTTTGAGATTACCATTTAGGCTTAAACGAATTAACTTTTACTCAAGACCTCTGACTATCTATCCGTCTTTGGAAACGTGAAGAACTTGATCGAATCTTTATAAAATTCTATTAATAGCTCTAAATAATATCTCAACTTGTTCAACTTTTGGTACAAAATCGTTTATAGGAAATGACAGTTTATTGATGTTTTATTGTTTCAAAATTGCCAAAATCAGTTAGACTAATTCTTTATTGCCATTAAATTATTTTAAATTTTATCGTTCCTGACTAGAAAAATTCAAAAAATAAGATTTGTCTCTACGAAGGCAATTTTTGATTCAAATAATAATAATAATAATAATAATAATAATTTTTTAAAATTATATTTTATTATAATATTATAATATATCAATGTATTATAATATTATAATATATCAATGAATATTATCACTCATTAATATCCTTATCTCTACTTTAATAAAATAAAAACAAACAGTTATATTTATTTAAAAAAAAAAACAAAAAATTCTTATCTTAAAATTTTTTCTGTTCATAACTTCTATTTTTTTTAAATTAAATATTAGAAATAAAATGAGGAAGGAAATTTTAAATAAGCAGCCCCAAGTGAACATCTCTAAGCCCTTCTCGGCCATAAGCTCGGCTTCCTATCTAATTATACGAGGCGAGAGCCCCTCTAATCCTATATACATGTGAAAACTGACCGCAAATTTGTAACACGGAAATAAGGCTGCTTCTCTATATCCAGATAGAATCATATCGTTTACTCTATAATAGTTCGAGTGAAAATGATAAGACAAGTCGATAGAATCGAAAAATAATCCCTTTGGTTTAAATAAATTTCTTACTGTCTGGGATCCAAAGATTTTAAATATTAACACTGTCAACATCTATAACCTAGGAAGTCGAGCAAATATACGATTTGAAATCATTAAATGAAAGGATTTCTTTAATTTAACTTTTCATTCAAATTAAAATTCATTTTTGCCTCAATTTGTTTCAGAGATTTTTTTTTTTTTTTTTTGTTTAAACTTTACTTTAAATTTTCCTTAATGTGAATATAATAAAACATTTTCAAGAGAATGGAATAATAATAATTACCAAAATGTAGGTGAAATGTCCTCAAGGCAGAAGATGAACTTTCCTATTTATGAATATAATTTAATCAGATGCATTGCTGAATAATATATACATATGATGTAAATCTAAATATAAATTATTCATGTAAATTCCATATAAATTAATATAAATAGGGGAATATTATTAAATTCACTTTAAAGGATATTCTTATTGGGTTAATTTCTAGCTCATAATTAACCGTCAATTAATTGCCATTGATATTGATGAATTTAGATGCATTTCTAGGGATCTCTGTAATTTGAATCAAATGATGCCTGACAAACTTTTTTTTTTGTTTATTGAAGGTTAACTACGAGGCCATACTTTAAAAATTTATTACACTCAGATAACAACGTATAAGTATAACAACAGTTTTGTAAAACAATAATAATATCGAAAATTACATATTAAAATAACGTTATAGAAATAAAATTTTTACATACGAGTAAATAAATTAGTCCTTTCAGAGAGAGATGAATAATCATCCTATAAAATCTATCCATGCCAAAAGTAGTGTCTGGACATCGATTTCTTTGATCGAAAAAGGAATGTCTAGTATGTCTGCGGATTCACTGTTTAAGGGATATATTCTTTCATTTAAAGCTACATCAGATTGTACTAACTTATCTAAAAATTTCTCTATTGATATTTTCTGATATATCTTATTGAATAATTGGAACCGTTAGTTTTTAAAATTTTTCCCCAGAATTTTTAGATTTAGATTTAGATAGAATTTTTATACTTTTATACTTTTTGCTATTTTTACTATAAGTTTTGCTCGTATTTGAGCCTTTTAAAGTTCAATATATAATTTAGAAGATTAGGATTGGTTTTGTAATTCCTACTGGCCTATTTTTTTAGTTCTATTCTATTTTGACAAGAAGACCTTTCCCACAATAAGATTAGATTGGTATTTTAGCTGAAATTATTGCATCCTACAGATAGGTATATTTAGATATGGTATCTAAATAGAGTGGAGGGATTGAAATCTGTTTTCGATAAGCCTTTGATATGGGGTCCAATCAGCTATCTTAGTTTGATATCTGGGTATAAAATTTGAGGAGCTATAATTCCACGATATATTTATAGAGAATTAATTAGGGGTTAGGCATAATCTAGTATTTCAAAATTAAAATCTTGACAAATATAAATTGAGTGGAGTGAGAGATCTACAAATGATGGGTTATTTCTAAAATTGCATTCCTATTTTAAAGCATCGGCGCTAAAGAGTAAGTAATAGAATATTGGGTCTTGCAATAACAGCTAATAATGGATATCTTATAATTTCCGGGAATTTTTATGCGTGCATTTGTATTTCAGAACTGGAAGATATTAAAATTCATATATGATAATGGTTTTATATCAGAAACATAGAACCCCCTTAACCGCTAATTCGATCGGCTCTAATTGTACATTATAATTTCTTATTTTAAATTCATGATTTGATTTGAGCCGTGTTTCGCTTATGGCGTAATCTATATGTTTAATTTATTTAGAATTACCTCGAGACTACCTTTATCGGTTAAGACATAGAGTTTCATTATTGACCTAATATTTATATTCTATTTTTTTAAATTATTATTCTATATATTTGTCAAATATTTATTTATCTATTTAGAAGGGAATAATTCACATTATAATTATTTATTTATTTAAAAGTTTTATGATTTTAAATTTGTGTTATTAATTTTATTAATAATTTTTTGAAGGAAAAAATCTTCCTCATAGGTCAGATTTAGTGATGGTAGCGGGATTTCATTCACTATAATTTTTTGAAATATAGTATTTAATATTATATCCCCCCTCCCCGCATGGCCGAGAGGTTAAAGATATTGATATTGGCAATATCGATAACCATAAAAGCCAAAAGATGTGAGTTCGGATCCCGGGCAGTCCGATGAAAATTTATTTCAATCAATTGGATACTATATGTCTCATATGCCGAAGAGACTAATATTAATATATATATATATATATGTATTAGTTTTATTTTTTAAAATGAAAAATACCTCTTTAAATGAAAGGTGGTGTTCTGCAATCATTTTTTAAATGTTGCCTTGGCTTTTATATACAGGACACTCTTTATTTATTGCCTCGTGCCTGCCCTAACAATGGACGCACTGAACGTCATAATTGCAGGTGTCTCGTGCATGTGTTTCACCACATCGGGGACAAGGAGTAGGAAGAGGGCAATTAGACAGAAATGATTATAGTTTACATAATTTAAGCAGTTTAGGCGTTGATTAGCTCTTGATATAAATAAGTCTACTTTACAAAGAACGTTTAAAATTTTAATCTCTCTCGGCATAGTTTGTACACACAATGTAAGGACCTCTAATGGTAGGTGTTCGATTTGTGTTTTTTGATAATTCGTCTAGCTCTTAGAACTTACTGCTCTGAATTACTAATAATAAACTCTAAAATTTCCTTTTCACTAAGAATGTAGTCAATATCTCTGACTATCCCTTGTTTAACCAACATAAAATTTGCAATAAAACAAATTAAATTTTTTTTCTTTATTAATTAAAATATTAGTAGTTGGAATTATTAACAAAAATCTTAATTGTCTATTAATCAATTTGTGAGATCGACAAGATTATTCTATAAATATCTATGCACTTATCCCTAATAGGTTTCCCTACTGGCCTCGCGTGGGTTTTACCATTTTTAATCAGGTTTTCTAAAAATAAGACAAATGATTGTCATGTTAAATATAAATGTTGAATATAAATTTTCTAAGCAACGAGATAATATTTAGCTCGGTTTGATTGGAATGGAATATTGATGATGATTGCGAATTAGTTTCTTGTTGGTTGTAATCTTCAATGATTTTTTGTTTTTGCTCTTCTTTCTCTTGATATTTTCTTTTAGTGACTATGGTATCAATGTTCATTGCGATTTCTTCATAATATATAAAAAATATAAAAATATTAATATAAATAAAATATATACATATAAAATAACAAACATATAAGGTATATACTTATAAAATGATAAAAATATATGATTAAGTGAAAAATAAAAAATTATTCAATACAAAAGTAAAATTATGACAATAATAGAATATAAAATAAAAGAACTATAATAATAATAATTAGATTAATGTAAAAAGCATATGGATAATATGTCTAAAATAAATTTTTGAGTATATGTGGAGCTTATTTTGATTTCTATTTACGTTCACTGCCCCATAGAGCGATTTCCTTATAAACTTTATTAATCCCTTGAGTCTACTTATCATATGCGGACGAAGAGTTCACTTTAAAAGGAGATAAGAATAATAAAATAATTCTTATGACATTTATAAATATTTTAATAGTTAAATAATATCCTCTCTTGTTTTTGAATAAAAATCTAAAATATTTTACTGAACAAGACTTACCAAAAGTTTTCACATCTTTTTTTTTTTAATATAATATAAAATTTATATTGATAAGCTTTAAAGCCAAGGGACGGGGTTCAGATCCCAGAAAGTCCGATGAAAATTTATTTAAATCAATTGGATACCAATTGATGTAAATAAGTATACCTGGATCAATATATCATAAAAAAATATATTATATAGTTTGATGTCTAAATAGCCTCAGATGCCGAAAAGACAATATTGATATATCTGAATTATATATATGCAGGAGTATAAGTGAGGCGAAGCTAAAACAATTTTAGGGGGAGATGGAGGTTGTCTGAAAAATTTTAATATTTACGCATCTCGGAGGAATTAAACCGATTGATACGATCACAAAACAATTAATAAAAACAAGAAATACCAATTGGTATAAATAAATAAGGACGGTATCTATATGGCCGAAAAACATTTAAAAAAAACAAGAAAAAGAAAATGCATTCCATAAACTGATTTTGTAACCGTTAATAATCGGATCTTCGGTGTAATTCGTCCGCTTCGTCTAAATATTGAATTCACTGGACTATATCAGTATTTTATTTTATTAAAAAATTTTACTTTTTTTTAAAAATAGACTCACCTTTAACACCTAGGATTTTATGTTAAGGATGAATAAAAAAAATAGAGATAGTTTTCAGGCCAATTTGGGACGAATCTTCTTGAGAATCGGCATTTCCAAGTTCAAAAGACTCCTTCATCAGGAGCTTTAAATAATTAATAGGTGCAGAATTTACAAATAAAATATCATGAATATAAAAATATTTGAATACAATTTTGAATAATATTGTATAATAATATATTACAATTAAAATATTAAATATCAAACTAAAAAAAATGTATTTAATATAATAATATTGTATATACTTTGGATTTGAAAAATTTATTGGAACCTGAGTAAATGTGTAGGTGTCGTATATATCCCTAAATAAACCAAATTAAATTAAATATTATTAAAAAGTATATAGAGCTAATATTTAAATGGCTCCATATCCTCAAAGGTAATTTCTCTTATTCACAAATTTATTATTACGGTAAAATTATTTATATGCATAAATAACGGGAGAATTATTTAAAAGAGAATCTTCATTAAAAAAATGAAAATATTTATAGCCCTATATATATTCTTGATAATATTGTTCTGGTATTTTCTCCTTATGAATAAAAGTAATTTTTGTTTATGTAAAGAATCATTCGTCCTCTTCTCTGAAAAACATTTTGCAAATTCTTTTTTTGAATAATAATGGGCATAATATAATAAAATATATAGACTTTTTTTTTTTTAGCTTCTGTAGATTTTCCTCCTTTTTTCTTCTTTTATTCTTTTCTCTTCGTTTTTTTTAAACTAAAATAAAAGTAGTTCTAATAAATATTAAACAATAAAAAAAATGTACAAAACGTGAATATAATTTAAATTTTATTCAAAAACCATCTTTTCAGAGTGTTCTATTTTTTTTTTTTTTTTTTCTTTTTCTTTATTTCGCCTCCGGCTAAGGTTAAGTCTTTTGATTTCATTTCAATGAACGGTAATATTTCAACACGTTGTGTATTTCTTTTGGAAACGTTAAACACCATCACGAAGGAAACACATCGCAATATGAAAGGGATGTATGTGGTAACATGAGTCGTCAGCTGGAAATCTCCAGGCCCAACAAATGTTGCAATAATGTTGCCGACGTTGGGCCTATTTTGAATAATGCGTCTTCATCAGCCGAGACCCATTTTTCATAAATAATTCATAGCCAGAATATATTTACTCCAGGTAGACTTAGATATGGCCGAACTTTATGGAGCAGAAAATGGCTAGTGAAATACAAAACACACACATATACACAGAGAGAGTCAACCGACACCCTTTAAGAACATTATTAATTAATCACTCGCATAAAAAAAGATACTTTTTTCTTTACTGTGTGATTCTACCTTTTAGAGATCCGATGAGAGCTTACTTATGTTCAAACGAGTCATTTTTTCAATTTTAATATTAAGATTATAAGAAATTATAAATTTACAATCTTCAATGTAATGGGAACAATTTTCCCTAAATATTAGATATTTTTATTTTCCGTGAAATTCTTAATCAATTTAAATAATTTTTACACAGTAGCTATTTATTGATTTTATAAAGTGAAAAAAAATGCCTAGGATTTTAATTATCTTGAGACCCCTCACGTATCTGAATAATTTGTCCGACTGTTAAAATTATATATTATATTAAAACTAACAAGACCTTTTTTTTTCTTTATTAAAACAGAGTTTTCATTTATTTTAAAATAATACCTTGGGGACACAAAAGTACATTTCATATTCTTTAAATTTCTATTTATAATTCAAAAGTAAAAAAATAAATTTTAAATATTTTAATAAATGGAAGAGTGAGTGCATTATAGACTAGAGAAACCCCTGGAGGCTTTCGCAGGAAAATTCCAAAAGAAAAAAATTGGTGTGAATGCCTCACATCAGATAACATTCTCTTGATTATTTTGTTCCGTTGAAATCTCAACATCGATTTTTTTGCAATACTTTCTCACTATATAAATATTTTATATGTAGGTAAGAGAATGTAAAAATATAATTTTATCTCCTTTCATCATATCTAGTCAAAGTCCCATTTAGACATGTTTTCTTGGGCGATTATTAGAATAATAATGACACTTAAAAATTTTGAGAGTCGAATATAGTTGAAATAAAATTTTTTCAATATTTATTTTTATATGCACGTAACTTGGGAAACAGGAGTAGCTTTTATTAATGAAGTGCTTGATAGATATTATAAATAGCATTATAGTGACTTGTTTTTTACTAAATACTTACCAGCTTTGTTAAAAAATTTTATTTTACATCAAAAAAATTATTTTATTTATATGGTATATTAGCATTCTCACGCCTTCAAATATTTCTTTTTGTGAAATTTTCTTTTAAATTAAAAATGAATAAAATGTACAAAAGAAATTTTATATTTCTTTTAAAATAAGCTTATCTATTTGCAAAAAAATTAATTATAAAAATTTCTAGAAAAGATTAAAGGATTTGTATTCCTTTGGCAAAAAGTCTCTTTTGTTGTTGTTGTTGTTGGTGTTGTTTTTATAGTTGTTGTAGTATAAGACGAGAAACAGTAAATGTCAGAAGCTTAGGGGTGAAAACGGCCCAAAAGCAGGAGTGAAAAAAGAGAAAAGGTATTTGGTTTAAATGTTAACGCTTGTGAATAGATTTAAAAGAGGAATGAGTGAAGAAAAGAAAAAAAGAAAGGAAAACAAAAGAGGAATTTGTTTTGGAAAGCCATCTAATGAAATCAATGTTTTTGGCTTATCAAAACATGATTAACATGACAACAATGGGAGCCAGGAAGGAGCTGTTTTGTCACTAACGACTCCATTTGAATGGAGGAATTCCAACCGGAAAGATGCTTCTTAAAATATATATACCTGTCATTGGAACAAAAGAGCGATAGTAGAAGTATTAGAATAACAAAAATAAATTTTATATCATCATGTTGATAAATTTATTTATGCCATCATTCTTTTAAATGTAAGTAAACTAGAACAATCCTGACAGAGAGAGAACTTAAATGACATCTCGGCTTTTTTCAACTAATAATAAGCCTGAGCAAAATCATCAAGTATAATTTGTATGTCAACTAAACATCTTAAAATTCTTAAATACTTGAACATGACTGTACTAGAACAAAGCGATCAGTTGGCTGCTCTCTTTGGGAGCGCCTATACCGTTGGTGATTGTCCTATTATCTATAGAGTTCAGTGTACGCTGACCAAGAGGTCAAGGATGTATAAATTCGTTCGTTCTGGCATACTGGAGGACCGTCCAAATGACCAACTTTATTGTTCCCCAGCTGACTAAGGGCAATTGTTAAATCTTCCTAGATATTAACAACTGAGCAGAGGAGGACTAGAGGATCATTAAAACAGTTAATCAGTGTTGGTCATTTGGATTTCTTACCTTCCAGCAAGCTATGGTATCTCTCTTTTAAAAATCAATGGATCTTCTCGTTCAGCCCGATAAAACCAACTGGAATAAATAAATATGGCTTGAAAAGAGAATTGTTTAAAGTTTCTATGATGCTGAAAAGGCAAAAAAAAATGGATAAGCTTGGGATAATTGAGATAATTAAGGATAAGGGAGGCCGAGTATCCTATCCTATTAGATATATCCTATAATATAAATTGTCTCGCTTCACTTCAAGGGTCATTGATACGCCTACCATTCTGAGCGACACAAATATATTCTGCTGTTTACAATAGGGCGGTCAAGATATCGGTCCCTTTGCTGAAAAATGAAAAAATTTTTCACTCTGGACTAACTTTATTAACAGACCTTGATAAATATCTGGGATATGAGTTTTTGCTGGGCTGGTCGAGAGTGGTCCGGTGTACGCCCCGGATAGGCTTGAGATCCCGGGTTCGATTCCCACTGGCCACTTGATACTCTAGCAAAAAATAAATTCACAAAAAAATATTTTTTAAATAATAAACTTTGACTTAATTACAGTCTGTTTCGAGACATACATTCAAATAAATATTAATATCTGATTCACATGAAAAAATATATCTCGAAAAAATATTTAAAAAAATATATATTGGGTATCAATTAATTAAAATAAATATGGACGTGTCTAAATAGCTTATGATGTCGAAGACTAAAAAATAATAAATTATCTAATAGCAAAAATAATTCAACTTTATCAATTATTACTTCTGGAGATGGAAACAGTACCACTGTAAAATCCCAAGTAAACGCAAGTGTAATTCTCAAACTAACATTTGGATGAATATAAAAATTTATACAATGTTTAAATATTTTATAAAAATGTTTTTAAATTATTAGTACTGAGAGCTCTATTCATCCTTCTTTTATTAAAGAGTATAATTCATTTTAATTTAGTACGTATTCAATTTACTCTTTCAATTTATATTTTTTTTCATTCAAAATTTTTATTAAGTGCATTTCTTCATCATATTTACCATAAACAATGTAGGTATTGTCCAGCGCATTAATTTCAATCACTGCATCTATAATAAATGCTGAGTCAATATAGAACCCTGAATCAACCTGAAACTAATGAAGACCCTTTTCCACAGAGAATTTACACTCGAATTTGTAAGAGACCCTCTCCCTACCCACACACACACATACACCTCTAATCCACTGCCTAATGGCAAATACCCGGGCATCGTTAATCATCCAAAATAAGAGGCCCCTCTGCCCCGAAGAAACTCTCGTAAGGCTTCGTTGACTCTAATCTAAATCCTAAGAGGTGATGGAGAGGCACGATTAAACAATTTTAGAGTTGGGTGAGGGAATAAGAAAAAAAAGAAGACTCCCAAGACCAGGAAAAAAATTACGAGCTTCGAAATTGCTTAGTCAAGATGGCTTCCATTTACCTCTTTTTTTTTCTTGCTGTCAATGAATTACAGCATATCGCACACGTGACCCCATGTACCGCCACTGATAAGAAATGGATAATAGTGATACATGGGGTAATAAAGAAGAATCCACGATACACGTATGCTATGATATATTTAACGCCGTGGTAATTATTTATCATATAACTGAGTTTGCATTTATTTCGATATACGATTATTTATTAAATTAAAGACATCTCATGAATAATATTAAACGGTGATCATTTTAATTCAATTTTTTTTTATATAATTAGGGAAATTTTTGTCATACATCAAATTAAATGGAAATGAGGGTTTTGTTTCTGAATATTAAAGCATCTTCTTTAAAAAAAGTTCTTTTTTTTTTATTAAGCTTTTCAGAAATAAAAATTTTTTACATTCAAATTATTATTCTCTTTAAAATGCATCTTAACATTATTTAATTAAAATTTAATCTCTGAATAGCGACTTTTTTTTTTATTTATAATAAAAATAAATCGAATAATTTTTAAATGATAATTAAAATTTGCAACTTATCTCTCCAATATTATAATATATATATATATATATATATTCGCATAATTTGCAATATAAACAATAGGCATTAAATGATTTTTTTTTTGTCTTCGGCATCAGATTCCAAATTTTATTGTGATTTTTATATATTTTCATTATTATAATGAGTGGGTTTTTTCTTAGTTTTACTGGGTTGAGTTCTCACTTCAGTTCAGAAGGATTTATCAATGATTTTAATGATTTTTGTCATGTGCTAAATTTTTAATTGGGTTCGCTGACTTAATTCAGATTTCTGCTACTAAATGCCTTTTCGTGCATCTTCTCTATATCTTATTAGTTTATTTCATTTAGTTTTTTGTGACGAAAATTGCAAGATATTTCTTAGATTTGATCTCTATTTTTATATGTATGTTTAGATTAAATATTATGAAAAGGGCATTTTTAAATTAGACAAGTAAATAACAATTTTTTTTTTTATTAAAAAAGTCTTAAAATAAACACATCTTAATTTATTTGATTTATAAATATCTAAATATTAAAAGAAATAAAAAAAAATAATAATTACTTAAAAGAAAAGAAAGGAAAACAAAAAAAAATCGAAGTTTTTCCTTTAATAAAAAAATATTTAGAAAATTAAAAATTAATTTAGGAGATAATAGGATATTTTAAATTACCGTTGTCTTGGAAAGATTTTCATAAATTAGCTCTAATAACAGACACAAAAAGGCCTCATTAGTGATGGCCTAAATGCAGGACGGGAAACCCCTTCTTAAAATTAAATGAGGTGCATAAATTCGTTCGTTATTGGTTACTGGAAGTTAGGTCACTCACATGGCAACATTCTAAATTATTGTTCGATTAATATTCCAGCAATCTAATTTTTCTAATAATATTTTCTAAGGGGATTTATGAAGCAATTAATCGAAAAATCCAATGGTGGGTTAGTAGTTTGGGTTATTTCCTATCCAACAAGCAAAATTGAACTAATTTATTCATCCATTTACTTTAATAAAAATTATCTCACACTGAAGGGCTCTGTAGGGTATTCGGTAGGATGTCACCGTTATGGACAGGAGATCGGTGTTCGCATCCGGAGCAGCGGGGATTTTTTCATTAAATAAAAACATTTCATGTAAACAAATCCTCAAGTATGGATTAGAACATTGAATTCCACCCTCAGGCAACTCTACGATGAGAGGGATTTGTTGGGACACTCCATCCTATGGAAACAAAACATACCTATGGGAAGATGGGCCTATACGGTTCAAATGAAATGAATAAATATCTCACACTGAGAATCAATCCAGATCTTTGGATTTTGCCTATTCAGTCCATTGAATTAATAACAGAAAGATGAATCTTAGGTTTAGGGGTAGTAAGAAGCAGAAGTTTTTATGACACATCAATTCTTAATATTATTTTTTTTTTCATTTAAATATTTTTTTCTCTTACCTCTATATGAAATATATAGTCATAAAAAACCGATGTTGAGATTTCAACAAAAATCTAAAAAGATGACCTGTCTCACTCTCTCTCTCTCTCTCTCCCTGTCTCTGAGAACAATATTTCTCAAAAATGAAAAACGTACGAGGCTGAAACTTTTGAATAAAATCGACCTAATAATACTAGTATTATACTTTACTGATCTTTTTTTTTTTTTTTTTTTTTTTTTTTTTTTTTTTTTTTTTTTTTTTCAAAATTCTCTCTAACTATTTTGTAAAATTTACATATCAATTATTTATTAGATGATGAAATGTATTAACCCTAATCCCCCCTCCACTTCCCCCCAAATTGACTGTTTCTCACTTTACTGATGTAGTCTTTTTTTGGGAAAACGGCGAGAACAACTTAGATCCCCGGTAACCTTTAAGTTCACATTCATCTTGAAAACGTTTAACATTTTATTAATCCCCTTCTTTAATGTTTCACGTAGCTTTTATTGTACTGAATGATATTAGTTTGTTGGGTTTATTTATACAATAAAGATGGGCGGAGAGCTTCTCAAAGACATGCAGCAACCAGTCCTACGGATTGTCTCTCCTTTAAATATGCAAATTTCAGCCGGTGACACAATGAACATTGTTCATTGCTTGGCACGTCCAACTCAAACTCAATCTACGACAAACTTATCCGCCCCCCGTTACATCTTCACACACCTCCACCTTTGTTCTGAAATCTTAAATTACATCTCGACTTATTTATTAATTTTTATATATTTTTTTAAAATTCATTATTTATTTTTGTAAGCACTAATTACTGAGAGTAGCTCTAGACACACAATAAAATTTATTGTGTGACTTGCATACTCTTTAATCATATTCAAAATATACCCCATAGATAGAATAGTAGAGAACTTTCCATAATGGCCGAAGCGCGTAGCCCACCGAAAGCGGTTTTTTTTTTTTTGTTGGTGTTAGAAGAATAAGTTCTTTATTGGATTCTAATTTTTATAAACACCAATTTTTTTTTTCTTTTCGGCATCTGAAGCCATATAGATATTAAACGATACATAATATATTTATTTACGATACAATGATCCAGACATTTTTTTTTTAAATTCCCCTATCTAGACCCAAACTGAGTCTTCTATTTTTTTATTACTTTTTCATTTTATTTAAAAATTAACATAGATCACTGAGAAAATACGTATTATTATTTATTTTATTCCCCCACATTTTTTACATGTTGCCTCTAAGAAGCCATCTGAGTTCCTCTTTCTCTTTTCAAGACATTTTTATTTTCTTATCATTATGCATATTACATTAAATCATAAATATGAAAAAATATTAGTTTCCTTATTCCCAGTTCTCTTAACCCTTAGGCAAACGCCTGAGTTTATTGACTATCAGTAATCTTGCCGACGGCTTTTATTGAAGCTTTATTCATTCATGCCAGTCCAATAATTTTCTCCCCTTTATAAATATTTATTTTATCAATAATATACAAATATGAAATACACCGTGAGATAAATCAAATTTATTATAAAATATATAAAGCGCCCGGAGGGGCTTGGCTTATTATTTTATATAATTTACAAATAATTCAATCAATATCAATATATGATGAAATATGTGAAAAAATAATTGAATAAGTTTAAAAGAATTTGTTTATTTGAAAAATTACAATTTCAGATTTACTGTCCACACACTCCAAAGTTAGTGCCACGAATGCATCTGTGATCCTTTCTCGTAGTGGCCTAGGGGGCACGTACCCACGATCTCTATGTAACCCTATTCGATAAAATTGCAATGAGTTGTTAGATAACCGCGGAGGCCATGAAAGAAGAAGAACGTCATCTCGAGTAGCACGGCCATTCAGCATTGAGGCGACTAAATCTACCATGACACTATTTTGGAGCAAACTTGGAGTGGTTCTGAATCTGTTTTGTTTTTCTGTGTCTTCCATATTTATTGCACTATCAAAAACTTCTGTTTTTTGTTTGTTTAAGTTAAAACGGGAAAGTGTGTTTGACCCCCACGAGTAGTGCCTCGGCATTTTCATTCCTGTGTTTAAAATAAAAACTTATAAAAAATTTATTTTTGTCCTTCAGCATTTACATAGATATTCATTATTTTATTCCAAGACAATGAAAAATGAATATTTCTATTTAATTTGTTACATGAATATTTTTTTCTATCAGGGTTTTATTTTAATAATAATACATGTCTCATAAAAAATTAATTAAAAAATAATTTAAAAAAAATTATCAGCCTCTTATTTTCATTATTTTATTAAAATTGCTCTGAGAACATTATCATATATCTTTTACGAATGTAAAATTTTTATTTTCTTTCGAAATTAAATTTTTTCAAATAAAGTATTAATTAGAAAAAAAAATTCTTTTTTTTCCTCTCTCTCTTCACCAGCCTTTCTAATTTCCATTTAAATTTCCTCGACATTTGAGTGCCCGGTTTTCCTTCACTCGATTGCAAGCGTTGTTTTCCTCATTGATTGCTCCTACTCCCTTCTACCCACTGGGTTTTCTCCCTTCCCTTTGATTCCGCTTGATCTTTGTGCAACATTACACTGATTTGCATAGACGATCATCTTAGAAATCCCCTGATTTAAGAAAAGGTAAAGGCTCTTCAAAACATATTGCGATTAATTGGGATTTAAAGGGCAGATAAATAGTCCAAAAAAGAAGAGAAACTATTTTTAACCAAGCTTTCAATATAGATGTGAATATGAACTTATAAGCAAATATCTGTAGCTTTTGAAAAGAAGGACATAAAACCAAAAATAACAAATTTCATAATACAGTTCTTGCCCTTAATAGTTTCCTAAAGATGATTCATAAAAAAAACTACTTTCCAAAGAAACAAACAAACAAGGGTTGAATATATGGGCTAAGTTCATGATCTTGAATATATAATATACAAAATAAGAATAAAAAAATCTTAATATTTTAAAATATATAAAGGCAATAGCAAAAAAATTCCTCAAAATAAAAAAAAATTGTTTTTTAAATAAAAAACTTAAACTTAATTATATTCTGCTTCGAGACATACATTGCCATATTATATATCTGATTAGCTTTTATCAAAAATATATAAATAATTTATATAAGTAAATTTTTAATGTTAATAAGATATACATTTTCATTTTAACTTTCTCTTAACTATTTTTGTCTTGCGGCATTGAGTACCATGACGATAAATTTATCTCGGGGAACTAACCCTCATGATCTTGAAACAAGAGTTTCTGCTTTTTTTTGACTCTTCGACATCTCGAGATATTTTCAAAATATTACGTTACATGTTATTTAGGCATATTTATTTATACCAACTGTTATAAATAAATTCTAATCGGGATAAAATATATATATATATTTAAAAGTCAAAATGATTTCATTAAAAAAAAAAAAAAAAAATAAAGGAAGCAATTGGATTATGAACCAAGAGTCTTACCACCAAACATGCATATCTTCAAGGATATGTTTTGTAAATTTATAATGTAAAATTTGATTTAATTTATTCAATTAGCCTTTTGGTCATGTTGTAATTTTATAAATGAACTCTGCATTACCTCCTATATAATATATCATCAGGCTGGAGGAGAGGGAGGCACAACTGAGGTAATTGCACAGGAGCCCTGACCCTTTGGAAGTTCAGCCTGATAAATTAATTTCTCACTTGTTAATAAAGAATAAAATTTCCAATAAATAACCATTTTTATTGCTCATATCTACTATTGGAATATAGGCCTATAAATATAATCCAAACTTTAATATTATATTTAAGAACACTCACCAAACTGTTTGTTGAATAAGGCCTGCGTGAAAATACTCAGATAATGTGGCTCGTTCTTTACAAAACATTGTTATGTGCATATGAAGAAAAGATAGAAATAGTGAGAAGTTTATTCAATAGAAAGGCAGGCATTACAATGATAGAGATAGAAGATGTCAGTTAGTAGGGTAGCCTTTATCAAAATAAAACTCCCAAAATATGAAACTTTAAATTCGGCTTTAATTAGATAAAGCCATCTTCAGTCATCAGAGTTGAAATGAGCAATAAAATTACAAAACAACTTTACAAGATAAATTTAAAATAATAACTTACAGTATATTCTTTGTGTAAGACATTAAAATCTTAGATAGAGTTGTTACAATATTACAATACACAAAAATATATATAACATATATAAAGTGTATATAGATAAATAATGCTCATCAGCACTGATATGATGAAGTCTTCAGAATGAATAAAAATTATTTATCTATTACAAGGAAATAAAATAAATATTGGGAGTCAATAATCTTGATGAGATAATACAAATATAAATATTATTATTATATTAAAAAGTCGAAATCTTATTAACATTTTCTTTGATCCCTAGAAAATTATATTTATATAAACGTTTTATTATTTAGAAATACCTTTTAGTTATCAAAAATCCTGGATTTACTTATTTACTAAAATAAAAAAATTCTACTTTATTCTGTGAATTTTCCATTTTAAAAAAAATTAAATATAGATAAAAGCCCTATCATTTTAAATCTAATAAAGAATAGCGTTTCAGTCTTTCATCAGGAAAAAATTTGGTTGGTCACAGGCTAAGGTGGTGAAGAATGCCGCCATCAGACGAGCAAAGCAGAACCTTTGTGACCCCGATGAATCGTGTATGAAAGGTCGGCGATAGCCAATTTTCTATAAATCAAAATTATATAGCTCATAGCCTCTTGTTTGTTGCCTGAAAAGAGAAATAAATTAATAAAATTTTTAAAAACATCTATTTTCCAAAAAATTTTAATAAGCCTAAATTTGATAATTAAAAGTTTAACTTACATCTGTGTCTAAAACTTGGATTATAAATTTAAAAAAAAAAATCAAAATTCATTCAACTTAGAAATGGTTTTGGAACCCGTATTCATCCTATTTCAAATGTAGTTTAAAATTTAAGCTTCTAAAACAGGAGAGACTAGAATTTAACGAGATTTTAACTAGCAGATTAGCACGAGTTAAGTTTTTATAGTCCACTCATTTGCAACTATCACACATTTTTGTGTGACATTATTGGATTATGATAGAGATCATGGAGCACTATTAATTGGATGCAGTCCAATTTAAATTGGGTGCTGAGAAAATAGGAATTATAGTGGATGCAAAATGCAATGGATTTTAAAAGCGAGGCTATCCCCCACCGCCCTAACTTTCTATCCTAAATCACCAACACGTTCTCAATTAACGGCGACGAATAAATCATTCTATCCTGGCTCGTTGTGATCTTTCAAACAAATTTTAATTAAATCTGGCGCTATAGACATCCTCTCGTCAAATTAATTAAAATTCTAACCAAACACTGTATATAGGTATCTAAAATATATACTTAAAAAATGTTAAAAAAAAATATTGCTTAAAAATATGTGTTTAAAAACAAACAGTAGGTAGATGAGATGAGCTGATTCAAGCTGATTTAATAACACTTTTTTATATTTAAATTTATTAAAGTTGATGCTATAAAATAAAGATGCAATTATCTGAAATCAATAATATTTTATTAAATAAATAAATATATATCCAATGAATTTCAAGAAAAAAAAACTTTATTTATTTTCAGTGATATGAGAGGCAACTCTCAAAGTCTGCCTTTTAGAAATAATTTTTAATTATTCCGTTTGATCAATCAATCAGAAGTTGAATTCATAGCATAGAAGAATCTAATTACGGTTTTTTATTATCTTTATCTGTATATTTATATTACTATATAAAAGACAAAATCTGATTTGTATTGTGTTCTATTCCGAAACTACAGAAGGGTTTTTCATGAAGTTTTTTCTAATGAGTTGGAATTTTCTTTTAGGCTATGGTTATGAATTATCATAAAGGTCAAATAAAACGGGAATTTTTTTGGCAAATGTATATTTATTTGCAGATGATTATTGTCGGATTTTTCAACTCTCCTTTATCACGGGCTAAAATTTACAAAAAAAAAAATTATCAATATTTGTTGTTGTTGCTTACCTCACCCTAACAATGCCAAATATATAGATGGTCGTTTGGTCATTGGAGGAAAAGAGAAAAATTTTATCTTATATAATGGAATATTTTGCAACGCGTAAACTTGATGACCCCTTGACGGGTTTTGATGGGATTTTTTAAACTATAATTTTTCCAAGTACGTAAATGATCTACTTAAAGATTGATTATCTAGGTAATATTTTGTGTGAATGTACGTATATATGTACATGTAAGATTGTTTTTGAGTCTTTACTCACGATTATGGACGGCTTGGCCGATTCATATAAAATTTCATATACCTTTATAGGTATGTTTATACATATAATTTTTGGACTTATTTTGTTTGAGGAAAATGTTTTTTATATACAATGTATTTTAGCATGTCCTAATTTGGAAACCAAAATTTATCGATTTTCCCTACAAATTATAGAGACTTTGTGAAAGTGGGCCTCGTCCGGAGTTTAAAAATTTCAGTGTACTTTTAATGAAAGCTATATATAGGAGATTAGTATAAATATATTATATATTTATACTAATCTCTTTATAATTAATTGGTAGAACTAAACTGGAATATTTCTTAAACACGTCTTTACGAAAAGACGAAAAAAAAATGTCCAAAAAGAGGTCTATCTTCTCTCTAAGCCATATAAGAAAATAAATAAATAGAGAATTTTCTATAAAAGATGGTGGAAAAAACCTTTCAAGAAAATGTTTTTTTTTTTTTTTTTTTTTTTTTTTTTTTATCTTTTTGAAAAAAAAAGATCAAAGTGAACGATGACTTTTCTTGCCTCGGCCAGAGTAAATATATTTTCTTTGATTTTATCCTATATGGACCGGTTTTCTCGACACGTCGCAATTTTACGTTTTATCTTAAAGATTATCCTTGAGGGCTTGGCGGATGCCCAAGATGGCCGTCTCTGTTATAATTTAAGGCATTTTCTACCTCAAAGAGTTTGAATTAAATATTAACACTTGATAGTTAAACGTCTTTGTGAAAGCAAGAGAAACGTGAGGGCCCCAGCCTCTACTCCTGGAAAGTATCTCCCAGGGAATTACGTTGACTCTATACAACGAAGCTTTTCTCTCCATTTACCACCTGGACTCTTTGATAGCTTTTGGGATAACGGATTTTTCTTTTACTTGTTTCTCCCCCCCCCCCCCTCTCATTAAATTTAATAATCTAAGTATCATTATTTAAATTAATATTTCTTAAAATGAAATGATAATTGAAATAATTTTTCTTCTTTTGCATTTTTTTTTTTTTTTTAAAGATAAACTGAAGAATTTATCTACTTGTATTTGTCAACTAAAAAGTAGCATAATTTAATTTTATTGAAATTGCGAACTATTTGACAATCTCGGAATCTCGTATAATAAATTCATAATAGGTTTAATAAATCAAATATTAGCTATATTTATATTCAAATGATTCACTTAGTAAGTGAATAGTGATCAGGAGTTACCCGAGCTAAGAATAGCATTTCTTTCTCTCTCAAGCCAATCGTTCATCTTCTTCGAAATCTTTATCAAGAGTCAGGCCATACTGCGGGCCTGCTTATTTGCCCCCCTTTTTGGCGCATTTCTAAAGAAAACTCCAGGCAAATGTTTGGGTTTTCTCCCAAATTGTGGTACTTGACCTCTTTTGTTGACTCAAATCTCTTATAAATCCCTTATATATATATGTAAGAGTGTAAGTGATGAAGACGAGGTAAGTAAAAGAGATGCTCTGTAATTGAAGAGATTTTATTTATAATAATC
>JAAAKE020079768.1:0-24614 GCA_010014785.2 Anisolabis maritima | reverse complement strand
AGGGAAGGATCAGCAACGCTACTATTGTCTAATGCAAATTTTCTTTCTGATAAATTGTAAATAGTAAATAGCCTTTCCGAGAGCTTTTATATTGTAATTATTTTTTAAATGAATAGATGGATACCAAATATTTTAAACAATAATAGGATTACCAATGCTAAATTGGCTTGTGATGTTTAAAGTCAAAACACTATTTAAAAATTAACGGAATATAAAAGGACGATTTAACGCCTCTTATTGGATTTATACAGATTTATTAATTTTTTTTTATACGATAATCTATCATGACAAGATTATATTTAATGAAAATATTGAGTTTGTAAAATAATTTTATAATGGGAGGTTAGCCAGAGACTGTTTTCTAATTATATTTATTTATGCTCATAAAAGTATTTTTTGGCCACATATGACCTCCGTCCACCTTTTAAATGAATAAATTTAAATCAGAATCGGAATAAATTTTATCAGATTGACGAACAACTGACTCTTATATCATGCAACAAAAGCTTTACCTCCGTTCTAAGGAACAAGGCATTTACACTTTAATAAATTTGTGTTAATAAAGAGTGGATTTTAATAAAAAGACAGCGAAGGATAGAGAAAAAGAAATCTAATTTAATTCATTCTAATGTATAATAATAAATCATTTCCTAAAAAAGAAAAATGAATTATTTTAGGAAACAAAAAGGAAAAAAAAAAACAAGTCTTGTTCAAAATGAAAGATGCATTAATGATCTTCTTGAAGATTAAAGGTCATCTCTTAAGGTCCATCTCTGGTCCATTAAATAATATACGAGTCATCTTTCCTCACGACCCTTGGACCAATCCTAGTTAGCAATTCGCCATTCGTCCCCGACCAACTCGCAAGGGCCGTCCCAAATATAAATCCCAGCACAGCAATGAGTAAATAAATTATATATATATATAATATGAAGGGGATAAATCATTCTCGAAGGCTCTACTAACCACGATGTAAAAAAAAAAGAAAAAACAATACCTTGATAGGAGATCGAAGTTGGAAATTAAATAGCAGAAAGGGATTAAGCCCAAGGCGAGGGTGATTTATAGCACCAAGTGAAAAGTTGTTCCAATCACATTAGATGTTTCTAATTGGACGAACATTCTTAATAATAAACGAAAAGAAAAAGAGAACAAATTGCGTTATTTTTGAACCCGAAAATAAATGATTTTATTTATATTTCTTGATCAGTTTTAGAATTCTTACTTATTTATTCTTATTTTTTTTTTTTTGGTCTGTTTTTATTTTTGGTCTGTTATTGGCAGCTCAGGTGGGGACAGCTAGCTCTTCCTCTAAAATGGATTTAACGTCCTCTGCCCACTCAAACATCTCTTTTTAATCTTGCTTTTCTCTTCTTGTTACTTCTCTTTTTATTTTCATTCACTATCTTATTTCTTTGACTTCTACATAGATACCGATATTTTTTCTTAAATAAATACGATATTTTTTCTTTTTCTCAAACACAGAAATTTGATTATTGGCCTACGCTTTAAGCGAATTAATTTACGAAAAAAATAATTTTTTTCTTTTCTTATTTTTAATAAAACCCCTAATTTTTTGAACTTAATTATGAAAGCTCTGATTATAGTAAATTAGTAACTTATTATAGGAACACTCTCGGATGAGATATAGAGAAGTAGGAAAGGAGTCATAGGTGGTGACTTCCCCCTCTCTTATAGAAATGGAAGTGAGACGTTATGAAGAGAGATTTTTTGACCTTCTCAGTTTTATAGTAAGGATAAGATATTTAGATTTAGGCTCGTATAAAATAATTGAGCCGTTTTCGAAATTACAGAGAGGTAAGTGAGGCATTTCCCTGGCTTTAACTTTCAACTATAGACAAAAAAGCGGATAAGATGATGGGGTGACGGAGTAGAGGATTTAGTAGGCTTCATATTTTAGAGTTGGAAGGGGAATAAAGAAATCCAAAAACGACCCGACGATTTATTTGATATTAGATTTGACAAAAAAATGTTTTGGCTCTAAAAGATTGATATTATTTGTTTATGGATTTATGCATTTTGAAAAGGTCAAAGACTTGGAAAAATAATAAGAAAAAAGAGGGGAGATTTAATCTCGTTGTATTAAAAAAATAAAAGAGGGGATTGAATCATAAGCGCTGCAACTAGGGGTTCATTTAATTTCTCCTCCTCTCGCTAGAATAAAGTGATAACAGAAAATTTAATAGAAATTATTTAAAGTCTAATTTCTTGGAATCAACATGTAAATACGAGGATTGCCTTTAATATTTTAGGATTGCGCTAAACTAGTGCAGCTGACGCTTCTATCGTAAAATTTGACATTTTTGATGGGATACGTACTCAGAACGTATTGACATACGAGCGCTATTTGTGTAGTTTACAATAACTTGAAATCATATCGGCTAAAAATAGAATTAAATTGTGAACATTTTCGAGCGATTATTTTTACAACTTTACACGTGGATTAACTCAACAACAGTGCATCGATGATCTTAATTCGACTTTTGGCGATGAACCACCATCAAGGACTACTGTTTATCGATGGTTTGCCGACTTCAATCGTGGCCATAGTTCGGTTAAGGACGAATTTCGTGAAGGTCGTTCAAAATCGAAAACATTGATGCTGTGTGTGAACTGATACTGCAAAATCGTCATGTGAGATTGAGGAACACTTGGGCATTAGTGGGACCAGCATACATTCAATATTGCATGACCATTTGTTTTTGATCTCAAATCCCGAAATATAAAAGTTCTTGCATTAAATTAAATATATTTCACAATAATTTGTTCAATAGAAAAATTTAATTATTTTAGGGGAAAAAATCACCATTAATAGTAACAATTCAATACAAAAAATATAATTCAACCAATGAAATAAGAGGAGCCCTTTTAAATTAAAAAAAGTTTAAAAAATTAAAAAAAAATTTTTTTTGTATAATACCTAGAAGAATCCTCTTAGAGGTTTTCCCCTTTCAGCGGGTATCTTTAGTATATATACTAACTATTTTTATTTCCTGGAACTTATAACGGAAAATAATCCTGACATTAAACTAATTTAAAGTATTATAATAATAAATGTTTTCCCTAAAAAGTTAAAATATAGCAATTTTTGTTAGAATGTTAGAAATGAAGGAAAATCTAAGTCTTTCTTTGCCAACGCTATGTTATTCTTCGTATAAGACTTTTAAGAGTTTTATAAGTCATAAGTTTTTATAATTCATGAGAAATTACAATGGTTCCTAATCATCTAACATAACGACTTAAGCCCGAAGGCTTCGGAAGATTAATTTAGTAGCACAAAAGTTTTTTTTTTTTTTTTATAGAAAAGAATTAAAAACTTCTTTATAGATATATATTTAATTTTTTTTTATATACAAACAAAAAGTTTCTTTTAACGAATAAATTTCAAATATTTAATTAGATTAATTAAAACAGCAAAGCTTTGTTTTTATCCTTAAAAATTGTTTTCTTTTAAGTTAACCTCCACTTAACCAAAAAAAAAAAAAAAAAACCTCAATATTTTTCGTATCTTTTATCTCATACTGACTTTAATAAAAAATAAAAAACACCTCACTGCTGATGACGATCCGTTAAATATAAAACTTGATTGCAAATAAAATGTTTGATTGGGTCTTCATTTTATGGAGAGATTGTAAACAAAATTAAGAGATCAAAGGAAGGTAGAAAAAAGAGCAGCTACCAACACCATCTTGTTTGGCCAAAGAGGTCGACCGGAAGTTAGAGCTGAGATAAGAGGCGCGGATTTCTCTCTCCTTTCTCTCTCAAGATACTTACACTTTTTTTGTCAAATGAAAATTACATTAAAAATTTCAGTTTGCCTTGGAATTTCACAATCAAAAGATCTTTATTATTATTAGTTCATTCTTTAGCAATTAATTTATTCTTTATAATTGAAAAGGTTAATTTCTTTTTTTTAATTACAACATTATTTAACACCTTTTGGGATTTCTTTAGCCATTACATCATATAGTGCATAAATTTGTTCGTTTTTGCTTGCTTGAATAAGTAACTCACTAATGGATTTGATTAATTGTCCTAAAGGAGCTCTGATTACTTGTGAATAAGCTTTAGAGCAATTAATTGAAAAATTCAATAGTGAATTGATCCTTTGGGGCAACTACCTAATCTCTCATGGTAATTCATGAAAATAAAATGTCAAATGTAGAATTTTATTATTATAGTTACAATCATAAATTTTTTTCTATGTAGAACTATGACTTTTCCAGCATATTTTGAAGTTTGGACAGTTTGTCACGACAAAATATTCCTCCTGTGTTATTATAAGTCGTAAACAAAAAGAGATAGAAAAATGTTTAATATAGCAAGGAGTTATAATTCTCTCTCCAAAAACATATTAGCTTTATAATAATAAGATGAGTTGAATATGAGGGAAATATATCGAGAATGAACAAAATTTTATTGACATTTTGGCATTTATTTTTTCTTAATTAATCAATAACTTCCAGAAAAGTTGGAAATGAAAATAAAAAGGCAGAATTATTCTATATTGAATGATTAATCTAATGATATATGGATTACTTTTTAGCATTTTCCATAATAATTATAATTATAATCATTCAAAAATAATAATTGTATAATAGACCAAATCGAAAAATTTTTCTAGTTTCTTCCATTTTTTTTCTATAAATTTATGTCGGTTGATAGTGATTTGTTGGAAATAGTTGGTGGTTTTCAAATAACGCCTCAGAGACTGGAAAGCACCAGTCAACATATCGTTTAAGATAAACTGAACATCGTGATCTTCTTCGACTCACGTGGGCACTCAGGTTTTATTGGGGTCACTCTGCGATTGATGCCTTTTGAGTCAAAGTGGGCTACGATATTCAGCAAGGAAGCAGTTCTTGCCCTTTTGGTCCCAGATTCATTCTTCGGAACAGTAAAAAACTTACAACCCCCTCGGAAAAATTAATCAAAAAAAGTTAAATTATTAAAATAAAAGAAATTTAAATTTGATTCATTTTCATAATTACAGTTAGGCTATAAGAATACCCTCCTCAAAAATTTCCTGGCTGGCTCTATTTACAAATGGACACCTTCCAAAAAATAAAGTGCCTTTTTTAACTTTCCTTCTCTATATATATGTAATATATAGTGAGAAAGTATTTTAATCACAAAAATGTTGCGATTTCAACTAAAATATACGTTGTGAAGTCCTGTGAGTTCAAAAAAAAATGGTCTGTCTGTGTCTGTGTGTTAACAAAATAACTCAAAAACGAAAAAATGTTTCGGGATAAAGTTTGATATCTAACCCTGGTCACAAAGCATCTCGAAGCTTTTCAATAAAATTGACCATAAAGTACTAGTTATTTACTCGTGTAGGTTTAGTTTTTTCGATTTTATCTAAATCAGTTATAACAAAAAAATTGGTGATACCAGCAATTATCTCTTGGCTGCTGATATACTCTTAAAAATAAAAAAATCGGATAGCACATCACATTACCTTCTCTTATTTAAATAGGTAAGAATTTTTTATTTTCATTTAATTAATTTTAATCAAGTTAAAAAGATAACATGATTGGGACCAATAATATCTCTTATTAATTTTAACAAAGAAAATAACATCTTACATATTTACATATATGGAAAAATTACTCTTAAAATTTTAGCTTAATCAAAATATAAGAACTAAAATATTTATAATCACGACTACTAAATTTATTTATTTTTCATTATTAAAAGCTGTCCACTTTCATACTAGAAACAAAGCCTAACTTTTGATAGAATTAGTAGGTTTCTCAAAAGAAAAAAAATTTTAAATGTAAAAATACGAAACCATTAATAAACAAAAACATGTATAAAAATGTCTAACTTTTATTCCAAAGTTAGGAACTAGTAAATAAAGTTTTTAATTATTATCAAAAAAAGAGGAAGCATATGTTCACGACAAGCATATGTTTATGATAGCGAAACATATATATATATAGACCATGTTGTAATAAATTGTACTTAAAATATGAATAATAATAATAATAATAACAATCATGATGATATATTACTCATATTTTGTAATAATTTTTTAATAAGTAAAGAAGCTACTTTTCAAGTTTTAGAATAGATTTAAATATTTGTATTGTTGATAGTGTATACATTTCAAAACCAAATTAACACTCATTCATAAAGTAGCGTGAGTATTTATCGCTAGGTCTTTATTTTAAATTAAACCGATTGGTGATTCAATGAAGAAGAGTAGCCAGTTATAAAGAGGAGTGCGAGTTATGGGTAGAGTAAGCCCCGCCCTTTGCTGACGTCTGGTCAAATGTAAAACTGAAAGAAATGAGAACGAATAGACATGGTGGGGAGATTAGTGACGTCAACTCTACATTGGGCGGAGATACTGACAAGCAAGGCTTAATAATAAATATCTCTGTTTATAGGCTGCTTTTATGTCTAATAAAAATAGAGAAATCGTTTTTGTTTCTTTATTTGTTGTTTAATAAATAGATTATAGAGTCATAAAAAAAACAACTAATTTTTAACATTCAAATCGTGAAACTTGAAAATCACAAATGAATGTTTGTTAACCATTCAAAAACTCAGGGATATAAAAGATTTATTAGAAATAATCTCTTCGACATAATTTAAATTAAGCGGGTTAATTATGCGAAAGCGGTTGTATATTATGTGGCCACTTCTGGAATAACAGAGAGGTGGAGGGAGGCAGGAAAAGAGTCATAGACGTGGGCTTTCCTACCGACAAAAATGCGGGGAAGGTGGAGAAGAGAGCTTTTTATTGGTCTGAAGTAGCGTGGAAGGAACGTTCACAGTTTTAGAGTGGGATTAAGATTTTCTAAGCCTCTTTTTAAGCCACATAAAGCCCTCTTAAATTTTGCGCTTGGAAAAATTTCTGATTTAGATCTCAAATTTTATAATGAGTTTGAAAAAAATTTATATTTTGTAATATATTCACCCCTCCCCTCCCCCCTTTCCGCCTCGAGTGTTTTACTACTTACGAAGAGACTATTTAATGTTGATCGTTTATTTAAAAAAAAAAACAATATCAATATCAGCTTTTATAACAAAATATAGCCAGAAAACAGATTTTCATTTAGAGCTCATTCATTGCTCATGTTTTAATGTATACTTATGTCTTAGCCAGGCTGTGTTCAGCGAAATCTTGGAGTTGATCACAACTTTTCCCAAATAACCACCAAGTGTTGTTTATATTATTTTGTGATGGTAATGTTATTTGTCGTCTGTCACAAATCAAATAAATAATACATATTTATATAATTATTTTATTAGATGAAATATTTCACCCCTCATAATGGTTCCGTGATTTGGCAAAGTTTGAAGTCCGCTGCCTTAGCCCAATGCTACAGGGGCGGCTACACCCTCGTTCATCCGCATGTCTCTATTAAGTCACAGAGCAAACTACACGAGTTGTTAACCCATCATTCACAGAAGCTCGAGAGTCGGAGCCTGGCAGGTAAACTATTGCCCTTGGGTATTGCTCTTATCCGTTAAAACAGCTGTAAATGAACCCATGTTCATTTTAAAATAAAAATACCTCTGCAATTAAAGATAAAACTTTTTATATTAAATCTTAAATGTTCTTTTTTTGTTTTCGTTTTTGTTTTTGTTTTTTTTTTAATAAAACATATAAAACATGTGAAATTCATTACTCGGTCCGTCAGTTAGAGTTTAATAGGTTTTATGGGGGGCGCGTCGAGCCATACGTATGGATTAGGGAGAAAGAGAGAGAGAGAGGGAAATAAAAAGGAAAATCAAGGAAAAGAGAGCCAACCAACCAACATCCCCACCATCCCCCGTTTCAACAAGTTTAATACTAATTGAAAATAAATATTTGAGCTTAATTAAATACAAAGTAAATTAATCTCTGAACACAAAGTGGCAGAGAAAAGCTTCGGTAGAAGTGTGTAATAGGTTTATTGTTGCCTAAAAATCATTTACAATCCCAAATGTTATTATTTATTATCATTTACAAAACTAAAAAAAAAAGTATTTTAGAGGGATAAGAGAGAGTTTTGACTGGTTTAGTACAAGTTGTCAGTATAAAGCATATCAGTAAAAGCATAAAACGACTAAAGGGTCCAGAGTTTCAGATTAATTCAAATTATATTAGACTAGGGCAAAATATACCTTTAGTTATTTTGCTGCGTTGGTTCGTAAAGAGAACGTCCAAATGAAGGATAAATGAAATAATAAATATCGAATATCTCTCTCTTTCGAATTAGACCTTTTTCAGAAAGTCTAGAGAGCCAGGGAAGCCTTCCCTCATTTCTAGAGACAGGCAAGGTGTGATGGGTATAATGTGGCATGGAACGTTCATTATTTAACAGTTTTAGAATGATAAAACGACTCACTTCCTCGTTGATCCTTCAAGGAAAGGAAAAACATAAAATTATAAAAATTATTTTGTTTGTTACAATTATCATACAGACCATCTATATATTTGAAAGGAAAAGAAAAAGTATAGTGTGATAAGAGCACTACTTTCTCTTGCCTGAGAAGGCAATGTGATATGATGTCACACCAGATTTTTTGTGCCGATATATATTTTTTTGATGGTAGTTTATCAGTTCCCGAGAGGAAAATAGTGGTTCCACTAATTTTTTCATTCTAAATTTATCCCAAGGAAAATATTTATAATTATAAAAAATGCTAATTAAATCTTCTTTACCTTCACCTCGTGGCCGAGAGGTTAGAGATAGTGACACTGTCAATAATGATAACAAGGGTTGGGGGTTCAGATCCCAGGCTGATTTATTTAAATCAATTGAATACTAAATGGTGCAAAAATATATAAATAAATATGCGTGAGTAATTTATATCGTAATAAATATATATATGTATAGTTTAAAAGTCTATATGACACAAGAGACTTTAAAAAAATCTTATTTTTTAAATTTTTTAAGGGTTAATAGATTTCAAAGATCATCTAATAAATAATTGTTTTATGAATTTTAATTAAAAGAGCGAATTTTGAGAAAACCGAATAAAACTAAAAAAGTATTTCAGTAAAGCACTCTATGGTCCTGTAGTTCGAATTTATTTAAAAGCTTCAAGGTGCATGCAACGTGCGTACCTAGCTTAAATATAAGCCTCGAGCAGCCTATCGTTTTTGAGAAATCTTATTCACACACAGACAGACAGACAATTTTACGAGATTTTTTAGATTCAGGGATACTCAAAACGTGTATTTCCGTTGAAATATCAATATCGATTTTTTTTTTTTTGTGACTGCAATCCTTTTCTTATAATATAGATATAATATATAGCATAGGGGAAGTATTGATAAGAGAAAGTAAAAAAGAAAAACATTCATAATAAAATATTAATTAAAAAAAAAAATGAAAATTATATATATTTTAAATTTTGTTCCAAAAATAGCCAACCGGAAGATTAGTGGATTAAATGAGAAATATATTCAAAACATATTAATATTACTTAAAATATAATTTCGAATTAATTATATACTAATAATGAGAGAGAGAGATTACCAAATCGTATAGAGTGTTTCATAAGTTTGTAGCCACAAAGATATATTTTAAAGTTTATTATTAACATAAATTGAATAAGATACTTGAGGGCACTCCAGCTCCAATAGCCATTCATTTCGCATTCGTTTTAAAAGCGTGACTTTGAAAGGAGGTATCCTCAAGATAATCCATCTGAATTTTTTAGAATCAATTAAATATTTTAAATAAGTATTATTCTGAATATTTATTTTTAATTTCGTTTAATTTTTGAGTGAAATTCCTCTTCTTTTTTTTTTATTTAACATTTTCTTTTCTGTCAAAATTTAAAACGTCTTCTGGGGAAAACAAAGAATATTTTCTTAATTTTTTTTTTCTTTTCCTATAGCAATTCTCAATTATTATACTCAAGCTTATTTTGAAGAAAAGGGAAAAAATAAATAAAAAGAAAAAATACTTTTAAACAAATTCGCTTAAATATTGACGTGCAACAAAAAACATTTTTAATAAAATACAGGAGAGGCATGGACGTGGCCTTCCCTCTCTGCTATAGAGAAAAAAAATGTGGAAGATAGAGTAGTGACCTTCTGAAAACAACCGGTCTATAAAAGCGTTTTTTTTTTTAAAGGTAATGTAGTCTCATACTTGTCCTTTCTCCTTACCAGAAATACACATGAATAGGGCGTAAATTTTTTTTTTTTTTTTTTTGTATTTTATCAAAAAGAACGTGTTTTTCGAGAAGAAGCAAGTTTAGGATAAGTGGCTCAAGCCAAAGCCACTTATCAGTACTGTCTTGTAACTTATTCTTTGCCATGAGTGTTTGACTGAAGGTGAGTGCTCTTTGTAAACCAATACATTTCAAATAAAATAAAATAAATAAATAAGAGAGATAAGTTATGGCTGTTTGCTGGTGGAAGATGAAAAAGGAAGGATTGTGTAGCCAGGAGAAAAATAAAATATTTATATTTTTGATCGACTTTTCGGATGCAGGTCAATGATGCAATTATTCAAAATATTCTGAAAATATTCTATGTATTATAAAACAATGTGTAATTTTGTATGTTTTAGTGAGTGGAGAAGATAAAGTATTTTTTGAAATTGCAATTTTTTACCTATTTCTTTATTTTTATTTTTTCTTATTGAAGTAAAAACTTTATTTATAACAACAATTTTTTCGGCATTGCTATTTCTCCACTTTCTGATTTGTTGCTGCACAAAAATCTGATCTCTTCTAAAATTATTAATTAATTTTTTTTTTTATATTGTTTCAGGTTAGATAACCGACTATTTCAACTTAAATGGTCCACTTTGATTTCATAGCCGTAAGTAAATAACCTATATCAAAAAGCCCGCTTCCCGTCCAAAGCGACAATTTAAATTATATTGGATATATTGGATGACTTAAATAAATATGAAGGGAATCTAAATGTTCTCAAATATCGAAAAAGACTTGAAAAAAAAAAATCTAGATCAATTAGGAAAAAATATATGGTTCTCATGGATCAAGCTCAGAATTGTGCTAATACAGAAAATTCGAAAATCCACACAAGTAGCGCTGTTTAAGTTAAACATCAGCAACGAAGCGGATGAAAACCAATAGAGATATCAATTTTTGACAAAATCGGTTCATAATTGTGGGCTATTTCACGAATCAATAATTTGGTCACACACAAATAGACATACATATTGCGAAACAATATTTTTGGACTTTGGTATTATCAAAAGATTCAAAAACAGGAAGAATACGTCTACTGAATGGGGAGGAGAGAGCGAAGGAAACAGTTTTTTCTATTAAGAAAATATTCGTTAAGAAAATTGCGTTCTTAATGAATATACTTTGTTTATAGATAATTTTTTTTTTTTTCGGCTGGTATTTTCACATCTGGGCCTCAGCGTTGTCATTAATTTTAACTAACCAGGTCACTACTGATTGTAAATTCCCAAATGCATTATCAATTCTCTCACCCTGGGAAAATTTTTTTACTCTAAATAGTATTTCATATTCCCGTAGGAATTAATAATTCATGTAATTATTCGAACAAAACGTAATATTAAAACATTTTTTATTTATTTACAAATGTATCGAGATAATTTTAGCCTATTTTATACTGTATGCTTATAATCACGTATAATCGGTTCTAGCTTCAATATACTTGTTTAATCGAGATCTGGTTTCATTTCCGTTTCCAAATAGAGAACTAGAGAAAGTTAATTAAAATAAAATATATAAATGCATTTTTTTTTCAAATTTACTTCGAGTGCTTTTTCCGTCTTTTTTCAGGAAAAAAAAAAACAATTAAACAGAAAAATATTATTTACTATTTCTAATTTTGCTTGAAATATAATAATATGGCTTAGATTCTATGAATTTTTTTTCTTTTGTTTATTTAACATAGCAATCAATCTTTACAATACTGACTAATAAGTCAACTTTGAGTTTTTTGTAAAAAACATCCCATATTTTTATGTATTACAAATTTAAAATTTTACAGAAAGTTGCTAGTGATATTTTTCTATAAATATGTTTTATGAGTTGTGTCACTTTAGAAAAGAATGATCGATATGTAAAGAAATTCAGTTTATTAATTTATGTGGAAATATAAAGTTAATTATTGAATTTTAATTATTTTTTCCTGTATGATTTCAGACGAGTTGTTTATAATTAGATCAAAATAGGAGTTTTACTCCGTCAATATGCTGGATGTAAGTGCATATTTATATATAAACATATTTTTGCACTTAACATCTAGCATAGCGACATAGTAAAATTGCTAAATGAATTTTAATTTTTAAAGAATTTTCCAATATTAATAGATTTTAGAACAATATTTCTGAGACATATCGATGGCTACCGGCTCACGTTCTACACTCTTATCCCTCGGGGCCACCTATCCCGAAGTTCAGCAGTGCTTGGCCTTGCTTAATTAGAACGATCTCGGTGGCTGTTCCTCTTCTCTCCACCCAAGCCCGCTTTAGAAAATTTAATTAAATAAATTTTTCAGGGTTAATTTCTAAATATAGTCTGCTTATATCACTCTTTATCTGTTCATCCTTGAAAAATTAATTTCTCATCGAAATTTTAGAATAAAATTTTTTATTTAGAATCATTTTTTTTAGAATTTCTTTCCAAATTTACTCTTTATTTTTACCTGGAAATTAATTTATTTTTTGAAATTTCTAATTGAACTTCCCTATAGAAAACCCCCAAAATAGATTAATTAGCCAGAAAGAACTGCGTTGAAATTAAATCATTTGGATACCACTAGATATAAATAAATATGGCTGTATAATTGTAAATAAATATATAATTAAATTGTTTATAGACTATACGGTTTCAAATGATGAAAAGATAAAAAGTTCCAAAGGGGGTCCAAAAACCGCCATGTGACTAGTAAAATAAAGAATAGACAATTAATTGAAAACTTTCTAAAAATTACAATTGGAAAATGACGTTATTTCATACATATGATTCTAAATTGTCTCGTGGAAGCTGCTCATGACACTTCAAAACAGAGAGTAGTAGTTCAGTCATTCGTCATTAGGAATTTGTTCCATAAGGACCCTAATTGTCCTCGGAGGAGTTGTCTAAAACACCCTCATCTACTTTAGGAACAAGACATTTAATAAAATTTAAAAGTTTATTTCCAGAATATCGTTCGAAACAACTACTTTATTTTTAAAATAAAGGGTTATCAAAGTATACTTGGTATACTTTTATTGGATTTATATAGAGTTTAGTTAGAAACAACAAAGTGATAAAAAAATGTTAATTTTTTCTAGTTAACTTATAAAAACTGCTAAGTCGAATTCAAGTACGTATTACAATTAATTTTGAATAGGAAATTTCAGGGGGACAAAAATATCTCTAAAAAAATCTATATAGATTTTAAAATTCTTTGGATTTTATATAACACTATTTGGTTTTAGCGAAAGGGAAACTGAGGAAATTAAAACAAATATGAGCTTTGAATTGTATGGATTTCTTTTTTCCATTATTTCTTTCTTTCTTTTTTACTTTTAATTAAAAACAAAAACCTCGTCACAATTCGCATATTTATTTTAATTTCCTGGTTGTTTTTCCCATTTACCCCTAGCATTTTCTTAAATACTAAAAAACAAAATCAAAACATTGAACATTCGAATAATATTCATGAAAAGGAGGATTCTATTTTTTTTATTCAAATTAATAATTTTATTTTTAATTACTTTTACTTTTTTTTTTTTTTTTTTTTAAACAAGTAAGAAGATTTAAATGAAAGTTATTTAAAACTTTTCATTCATTTCTTTCATTTAAAAAAAAAAAAAAAACCTTTAAATTCTCCTTCATGTATTTATTTGCTGACCTAATTGAAATAAGGTAAATAACATTTTGGATTCTAGAGACTTGACAAGTATTATGCTCGTTATGATTTAAAAATCAATGGAAATGTGTCAAAATAAACTCGCCTTTGTTTTGGTAATTAAAATTAGTCTTTTCTGTTTATGATTTAATATGTTAACAATTATTCAACTATGTACCCAAGGTCTGCATTAACCAAACACTTGAGTAGGAAAAATTTTCAAATAATCAACTAACCTCTTAACAATATATTTTCGCCTATACTTTTTTATTCTTTTGGTCATCATTCGACAACTATAGACATTAACATAAAATATTTTTAATATATCACTTTTACTTTTTTAGTTAATTAATCAAATAATTGGACTGGGTGGGAACACGACGATTATATATTTGTCATAAAGAGGAGCAAAAACAAAACAACCACAACAAAAGCGACTTTATTTATTTCATATAGAGTCAAGACGATTACTGTTATCCAATAAAAATAAAGTTTTTTAATCTTTTTTTCGGGATCTGAGTCATTTCCGTTCATATTTATATAAATTAACTGATAGACAAATATTGCTCAAGACGGGAGGAAAAACCATTGTTCCTTTGGCCCGTATTCAAAAATACACCTAAAAAAAAGGAGATTGGTTTGATTTTTAGAAAATTTTTTGAATTAAAATTCTTTTTAAGTTGCTTCCTTAAATAAGAAAAATTATAACTTAAGAAATTCTATTTAAAAAAGCATATTAAATTTCCTCTTAATATTTTTCTAAAGACGATTTTTTGAACACGGGCTTTAGAGAGAAGAATGTTAAAAGATTATGAAATCCATGGGGGTCCAGAATATTCCAAGGGTGTAAGCCTACTTTTGGAATTAAAATAGTATAATTGAAAGACCTGCTCATTTGTATCAGCTATTAATATTCAAAATAAGCCTTCAATTGGACTTAGATATCATTGTTTATTTAACATTATATTGTGAGTATATTTTTGTTGGTGGACCAAGTGACTATCTGCCCCTGGGAGTCAAATCTGGGATTTTCAGTCTATCCAGGGCATCAATGTGCTTTTTTGTGCACCATACCACTGGCCACTCGCCCACAACAGCAAAACTCACTTCCTCAAGTATTTATCTCGTCTTATGATAAAGTTGTTTATTTTTTATTTTTGCCTTTTTTCAATATCTACCATGAAGATTCCATCCTTATTTATTTAAATTTGTACCCATATAATTTAAATAAACCGCTCAGGTCGGGAAGCAAACCACTGAACTTTGGTACTTAGTAAGAGAGACCTCTATTTCTGCATCAAAAGACAGGGGCTATCTCGTGAAAAATATTTAAATAAAAATTGGCGGGAAAGAGTTTTGCTGATGTGGTCGTGTCTGATGAACTGGTGAAAAAGAGGCACACCGATGTCCCGAATAGGCTAGAGATCCTGGGTTCGATTCCTAATCACGTATTCATTTGATCCAGCAGCAAAATAATATACTCACAAAAAAATGTTCTATCTAAAACATTAACATTAAAATAGGTCTTCTGGTTTAAATCGTTAATACTTTAAAAATTGTTCATACATATCATATTCAAAACGATTATCTTTGGAATAAAATATTAACAGTATAATTATTTAAACCAATGGATACTAATCGTTTAAATTAATATATCTGATATTCTTTTTTATTTTTTGCTTTTTAGCCATTACAATATATATTAATTTAAAAAAAAAATCACAGGAATATAATAAAAATAAATATAAAGCCTGGAATTGTCGAGCCATTTTTAGATGCTTAAAAATTTAACCACACACAAAAATTTTGAAATTTCTCCCTCCACGGGAGGTCACTTTTATCTGTATAAAAGAGGGAAGGCCCGCCCATGACTCTTTCTCTATAGAATTCTGAAAACGGTTTTACAATAATATGTTTATTTATTATTAAGGCATTCGACTTTTCCGTCCTCGGATTTTGGTCCGAAAGTAAATTTACTAATTCTCGCACCATCTCCGAGAGAGGTAAACTAAAAGCTTCATAACAATACTCGTTTGCTAAAGACTTCAACTATCTCTTGTGCCCCATATAAATGAGAATGAAATACTTTGTTGCATGCCTGAGAGCACAAATGCATGCATTTGCATTGCCTCTGCATTATGTCGACTTAAATATAAAACGCATGGATATTGAGTTAATTTTCATGCTTACATGATTATTTAAATAATGGTTTAGTTACCTCAGTGTTATTTTTTTTTTTAAATTTTTCTCGCTCTTCCATTTTACTATTTTGCTTTAGAACCAATCAAAATAAAAATATTTAAAAAAAATGCTATCCTCTGATTTGTTTACATATGGAATTACAATTTTTTTTTTCATTCCACCCGATAATTGAATTGTATTGATTTTTTTTTTTTTTTTGAGATAGATATTTCAAAACATCGGAATCAGTGACACATCTATATATATATATATATATATAGCTATATATTAATATGTCTTGTTTTTATTTAGTAAACTGCCAACTTGTTTCCAGCCATCTTTCTTTCTTTTTTTTTTTTTTTTTTATTATAAAAGAGGAATTAAAAAAAATGAAAGCTGGATTTTGGATTGAAAATTCCTTTAGAAGTATTCAGATTTTTTTAATATCACAAGTTGGAATATTAGTGCTAGAAAGAATAAAGGCAAAGTGACCAAGTGCAGAAAACAAAGGAATATCAACTTTTATTATAAAGAGAATTTAAAATTTTATTGAATAAATAAAATGGGAGTATTAGAAAGACAGGAAAAGAGTAATGGGCGTATCCTTCTTTATAGCAAGTGATTTTTAGAGGGGTTATGAAAGAGACATCTTTTGTCCTTCACAGTTTTAGTGATGGGATAAGATTTCTGGAATTTAGAGTTCCAGATTTTAATTAATATATTTTAAAAAATTTTTAAATCTTAGAAAAAAATTTTTCCATTTATTTTTTCCATTGGGTTTAAAAAAATAGTATATATATATACCTATAAACAAAATGATACTAGGAAAACTAATACAAAATTACAATAACTAAAATACTAAAAAAAAAACTAAATTTTATTTCGATATGACTCTAGCTTAGAAGATATGTTTATTAATGTATCTTCAGGAGCGAATATCCGGAATATCCGGAATGAGAGGACAAAATTGAAAGGCAGCGTACGATATCTCTGCTAGACTAGCGCAAGTGAATATTTAAAGCCCTTCCTTGGTGATGAGATCCTCGAGGTTAAGCCTGATCAGTTCCTGACTAAACCGGAACATGAGTCAATTGGAATCGCATATTAATTAGGTTCATCTTCCTCTATCGCTCTAATATTTTTAATGGATCCACTCTTTTTTTCTCTTTGCTGATACTCAGAGCGAATTTTAAATAAAGTGAATCGTTTTTTTGCCTTTGTATGATTTTTGAAAGAATTAAAGAATCATTCAAAAGAGAAGAAAAAAATGTGAAAAAAAGAAGAATGCAATAATATATAATATAATAATAATATCATTTGCAATAAAAAATAGACATTTTTAAAAATTTTTAAAAATCTTGTTCAATAACTTTATTTATTTTTTAAATAAAGAAAAAAACAAATTTATTCTAATTTAAATGGAAATAAATGGAAAAATGGAAATGTTAGTTTAGTTGTTTCCCAACCTCTGTTAAGGGACGGCGAGTAATCCAAAGGGGAGAAGACCTCTCAAGCCTTCCCCTCGATTATAAATTTAAGAATTTAATTATTGTCATATATTTTAATAGTAAATTTAATAACATTTGCTATAACAAAAATGTCGGAAAACGCTAATAAATGAATTTTTCTTCAGTCATATATTAGTCTTGTTGTTAATTTTAAAATTATATTGGGATGGGTTTCGTCCACCACGAGGAGACATCATTGATAGTTAGATAAATTTTTGCTCTAAGAAGGGTTCAAACCAGCAGTATTTTTCATCTTGTTTATTTAGAAGCATACAAGTCTTTGGTCATTGTAATAATCTCATAAAGGCGGAATTTTTAAAATTTTTAATTAAAAAATTCTAGAAAAATGATGTCTAGGTACGTCATATAACTATGAAGAAATGGAATTAAAGACTACTTACTTTCCTCACAGAAACTTCGACAAGGTGAAATTAAATACACTAGTCCGAAAGTTTTTTTTAAATTAATTTCTCTCAAAAATTTTATATTAAAGGGGCAACCTATGCATAGAATTTGAAGTTAATTAGTTTTATAATTAATTTTTATTTTTAGAGCCCAAAAATAAACTACTCTTCTGTTTTAATTAATTAAAACCCGATATAACGTGGTCCACTAAATCTAAATTTTGTTGAAATTAAAAAAGCTACGTTTGCTATAATAAAAAAAAAAAAAAAAAAAAAAAAAAAAAAAAAAAACGAGAATATTAAAAAAACTGGTATTTCAATCAATAAAAACATGAAATGAATTTACTACCAACCAAGAGCTGGAAAAGAAGGAAATAATATAGCATTTAATTTTCGCTCCCATTACGTTATTTCCTTCGTCTTGGTGAAGAAGTATTAAAATTAAATGTAATAAGATGAGAATTTAAATTTTATATACTTAAAAATTATCTTAATAAAAGCTAAAAGATATTAAACATAGCGTATACTACGTAATATATTTTCTCACTTCCGCACCACCAACCAACGCATATTTAATTAAATTTTTAATATTTTTCATATTAGTAAAATCCAGAGGTGTTGATAATAATGATCTTATTTTTTTTGAAATAATAATGAAATTTTTTTGAAATATAATTTAACGCATTAAGATAGAAGAAAAATGTTTATTATATTTTTAGGGAGGTGATGCTGTCAGTTCCAAAGTTCATTATTATTTATGGTACAAAGAAGTTTTTTTTATTTAGTGAGCTATTACATTTCATGACGGTGACAACCTTTTTATTTATTTATTAGTGCTTTTGAAATTTCCTGAGTTTATCAGATCAAATAAAATCAATTTGACCCTTAAGAGGAAATAAGATTTGGCCTCCTAGTTAATAAAATGGATCTCATCTCATCTAAGATAATTAGGGAAGTAAAATTAATTTCCGAAATTACTATTAAATTAAATAGCTTTTAAAATTTAAAAACAAAATATTGTGTCCTAAAATTTTATTATTTTTTTTTTTAGGAATTTTTAAACAGTTATTTGTCTATTTTTATTGTATTAAAACAGAATTGTTTTGTTTTATTTAAAAAATTATTAATTCATTAAAACAATGAAATGCATGAAATTGTTACTTGATTAATAAATAAATCGGTTTTCGATCCGTAGAGCACAAGTCAAGTTCTGGTGGAAGGGTTAGTGGTTCACAATCCGTCATGAGCGATAAATTTTATTTAAATAATAATGGCTATCATTTAATTTAAATAAATATTAAAGGAAAGTAAAGTAAAAAGTAAAAAGTCTCATATGCTGAAAAAAGATTTAAGATAAAATTATTGGATTTAATTTTTTTGAAAATAAACGAGAACCCACCCCAATAAAACCCCCAGAAAGTCCCTAGGAAAACAATCAACCACGTTCTAATCTCTGACATATCAATAAAGAGAGGTCAAATGAAATCAATATAAAAATATACTAGTTTACCACATATTAAAATCTTTATAAAACAAAAATTTTACTTATTTTAAATTGAAATTTTTTAAGAGACTATGATCATAAAATAATGAAAGTTATTTGTTCTGTTAATCTTTAAAAACATGTTGTTGTTTTTTTTTAACATTAACATATAAATTCCTTTATTATTTTTCTTCCTTATATATTTTTCATATAAAATTTCAAATATGTATATGATAAGAATCTAAAAATTTTCATTGAAAGCGAAGGGAAAAATAGGTTGAAGTTTGAATGTAACTGTTTAAAAAAAGAATATACAAAGCTTAATATGAGTCTATAAAAAAATGAAATTCCTCTATTAAAAGACATATAGAGGACAATTTCTTTTATTAGTTTTAACAAAGATGATTATAATCACAACCTTCATATGGGTATTTTGTTTTAGCATGCGGCACAGAAGATTAAACCCTCATAAAATTAATTAATAAACTAATTTGGATATTTAATTATAAATATATTATTTAAAATTTTCAAAATTTAAATAGAAATAGATAATCTGAATAGTTCTATATTCACATTTTATAAAATATCTGATTATTTATTCAATATGAGCCATGAAATTCTAATAACCAATTATAATTTATTCATAATCATTAATGCCTCATTACTTTCATCTTCTCTTTGTTTTCCCAACTTCCCTACCCCTCTCTACTACCATAATTAATTTCTATTTTTTTAGATTGCCTAATGTTAATTATAGAAAATATTTAAGCACACCATAATCATAAATAATTATAATATGATATTTAATTAAACAAAGTTATTTGGAAATTAAATTATATTAATAATATTTAATAGTCTAAATGGAAATAAAATTTAGAAAATTAAAATAAATTCCACATTTTGTCATTTGAATTAAACTTATTTAATTAAAAAACTAATTGTTATTAAAAATAATAAAATAAGCAATTAAATTCAAATCTCCCCCCTCCTTTCAGGGGATCGATGGACTTCAAATCTTAATAATTATTGCTTAAAATATTATAATACATTCATTTAATTCTCCCATTTGTTTGAACGTATTATTAATTTTTTATTGTTCTTCATCAGACAAAGCTAAAAGTAAAACTCGTCATAGATGTGTCTTAAAATCCCACTATATTTGATTTAATAAAACACTTAAGCTTTTAATCCTGAGTTGAAGACTCAGGTTCAAATTTACCTCATGGTAAAAATTTATCGATTAGTGATACCTCTTGGGGAAGATAACGGGAATCCCTCCTTCCATAAAACTTAGTCTAGATTAACTACAATGTTTCAGGCCCTGATACGAATGCCTGAAGAGATTTGATTTGTAAATGTTTTCATAAAATATACGTTATTTTTTATGCTTTTTTTAAGAGTAAATGTCTTCCAGGCCGCAATCAGCATATGCATAGTGCTATTATTGTATTCTTCTCACATCTCACACATCTATGAGCAATATAGATTGAGATTGCTTGAACATCTATGACAGAGAGCTTCTGTCTCCTGCCAAACAGGAGTCAAGAAGATTCGCTCCTTTCAATGACGTTTATTTCAAATTATTATATTTTTTTAATGGACGCTTTTTTCTTAAGTTTAAATTTATCCAGTCATTGATATCTTACTTCCCAACATTTCTCAATCATTTTTCCTTTATATTTATTTTATTTAAATGTAATTTAACATTATTTTATAAGAAAAATGAGCATAAATAAAAAAACTAATATATACCTATATGTATTTAACTTCTCCACTATCATTGATATTTTATTAAATTTCATATAACGCAATTAGTCAATTTTTAATTAATTCAGATCCAATTCTTTGATTATTTTTGTTTTGTTACATATTTTAATCTAAAAAAAAAAAAAAAAAAAAAAACTAATTATTGTTTATAGCATATCTCTTCAAATATAAAAAGAGATTTTGAAGAACCAATATAAGGAAAAAAATAAATAAAAATACGAAACTAATTTGGACGTTGTCTATCTAGGCATTGAAGTGGGGGGAAAAGTTGCGAGTTTCAATGAGGGTCTGCGTAGCCGAGTGGCGTGACTTGGGCGGCAAACAACCCAAATATCAGCCCGAACTACCAAACTTTACGATTTTATTTAGATTCCATCCTCCTCCTACTCTTTTATATTCATAGTATTGTTTTTTCTCTTGTAAAGTTTAGAGGAAGGGGGATAATTTACTTGAAGAATTAAATTCTATGTTCAGATTGTTCTTTTTCTTTAATCCGATAAAATACCGAAATAAACGAACTTATTAGACAGATAGGCCTTTAGTTGGATTTTTTTTTAATATATCACTTTTTATTTTTAGCGTATTTTTTTCTCTGCAAGGCCCTTAGAGCAAGCGAGCTATTGTATTTTGTGCCGCATCGCATTGCAAAAACGTCTTAATGTGCGTTAGTCTTTAAGAATATATATAAAAGAAAGATCCAGGCGTATTTTTCGAAAGCCTGATTGGGCTGAGTCTTTGCTTGAGTTCAACGTTTTGATGAGATTATTATTGCCATTCATTCTTACCCCTTAGAACAGGGACAAGTATTTTGATTCACGATCCAAAGGTCAGTAGTTCGCTTTCCATCCTGTGTGATAATTGATTTTTAATTATTTTAAATAAAGTTGAACGTTTATCGTCAAATTAAAATATATAATTTATCCTTTATCTGGCCAGGAAGAAAATTTTCTTACCTTTTTTTTATTTATATATATATATATTTTTCTTTTTGAAATGAAAAGAAAAAAAATTTCATTGAAATATTATTTCCTAATTCCTAATGATTTTTTCAAATGGCAAAAATATTTTACCTACACATGATTTTTATTCTTATTCAAAAAAGGGAATAAATTTTTATAAAAAGAGCATGATGGGAATTAAATGCTAAAATTTAATATTCAATAACATTTATTCGAATTTATCGAAATTTCACCAATTAATGAATATAATTTTAAAAATGGCGAGTACACAAAGGGAAAGCGAAAATATGATTTAAAAAATATTAAAAATATTTTAAATAAAACATAATAAAAATTCTCTCTTTGTCAATTTCAATTTTAATAACGCTAAATATTATAATACCAAAAACAGGGTGTTTCTAAAAATATGATTTGATATATAGTATAGGGAAAGGAGTGCGATCGCAAAAAAAATCGATGTCAAGATTTTAACGGAAATACACGTTTTGAGGTATCCTGAGCCTAAAAAAAAAATGTATGAACAAGATATTTGGAAAACGAAAAAGCATTCGAAGCTTAAACTTTATATTTAAGCTAGATACTCAAGGCGCATGCGCTTCGAAAGTTTTCAATAAAATTGGCCATCGGGCACTAGTACTTTACTTTATCATCCTAAAAAATTTCTCTCACAATTTTGGTTAAAATTCATAAAACAATTGTCTTTAGAGTATCTTTGGAATGTAGTAATTACTATCCCTCTAAATTGTTTGGTGTCCACTTTACTTTTGTACTTTTTTGTGATTTTCTCTTAAATTACTCCAACGATATTGATTAAATTGGCTGTGCCTTTAATAAATTAGATAAGTTTTAGGATTGTTAATATTTTGCAACCTCACAATATTTGCCTTGCTAAGAGAATATAATTTAATTCTTGTTTGTTTTCAAAACTGTTTTTTTTTTTTTTTTTTTTTTTTCAATTTTAAGACCCTTTCGGCTGCAGCAGTCATTTTGACTTTAAATGTACATATATGTTTATTAATCAAATTAGTACCGAAGGCTTCCAGCGGACGTTCAATCCTCTTATTTCTCGGAGGCCACCTATCCGATTTTCAGCTGTGCTTAGGCTTACTTATTGCCACTGATCTCGGTGGCTGTGCCTATTCTCTCCAGCCAGGCCCGCCGGCTACTGTTTTTAAATGTTAAATTTTTATATTGTATCTCTATGTAATTAATGTTTTAAGAGCTGGCCTAGCAGTCAACCTTTAATAAATTTAAAAAAATCGTACGTTTATTAATTAAGGAGATTTAATTGCCATTTTAATTAATTAAATTAATTTTTTATAATATTGATAAATGGCCATGTCCCTTGGTGCAGAGGTAAAGGTCTTGCCTTTACCAAAGGTCAGTGGTTCGCTTCCCGTCCTGAGCGACAAAAATTTATTTAGATTATATTGGCTACCAATTAATTTAAATAAATAAGGACAGAGTCGAAATGGCCTCATATGCCGAAAGAATTAAAATAATAATAATAATAATAATAATCCGAAAAAAAAATCTTCATAAAAGCACACAGATGCTGCCCTCAATTAGGATATCCTGCTTATTATATTTGATGAAAAATCCAGAGTGAAAATAAATATTGGATTAGTTAGATGGTTAAAAAAAAAACAATATTAAAATAAGGAGATAAATAAGTTTAAGGAGGTGACGATAGATGGCTATTTCAAAAGGTTGCTTTAGATGGATATATAAGATTTTAAAAAATTTAATAATAACATTAAGTAAGTTAACGCTAATAATTATTTATTTTTTATTGCCTAAGCAAAGTAAAATCATATCTTGCAAATGGAGAAATAAATGTTTTAATGACAGAATGATTATCTTATGTTAATTAAGTAAATCTCTTAAGTAGAAAAGCGGTATATGTGGGCCTGTGTATATCCATAATTTTATCGTATATCTCTCATCAGTCCTGTTTTTATATACATATATAAATAACAAAAAGGGGTTATCACAGGATAGAAATAACGCAACTACAATACTTCATTTAACTAATATGGATATGCTTCCTTTTTAATTTTAATATTTATTTATTAATATTATAAAATTGAAACATCTCCCTCATCTAGCTTTTATATTTCTAGCAAAACTAGAGATGATAACATAGTAAATATTTTTTTCGGCAAAAAAACAACATTGAAAAAATAGTGGATAGAAGGGGGATTTTTTATTTATTCTCACCTAGAGATGTAATATATAATGTAGAAAAGTTGGCCGCAAAAAAATTCGATTAGAAATTTCAGTCTACAAAAATGGGTCTGGCAATACTTGTATCTTTTGTTTCATGGATATTATGGAAAGCTACATGAAATCCGAAAATACTAAATTTAATATTATATGTAAAATATTATGAAATTTGATGATTTTGAATTTCATGTAGGTCTCGTAATTATTCATTAACAAGGAACAAAAGATACAGGTTGTCCAATTACTTTTTAGAGGGATAGTATCTTT
>JAAAKE020079757.1:0-24617 GCA_010014785.2 Anisolabis maritima | reverse complement strand
ATTTTCTAATTTGATACATTTTATTCATACTTAGGCAGCCTTACAGAACATTTTTCCAAAAAAAAAAAATATTTTTTTGACTCAACATTCTAATAACGTGAATATCCGTTTAAAACTTGAATTTTTTTTTTGGGTCCGGATTAATTTTCTTTATTAATTACAGTCATTAGTTTCATAAACTAAGAGAAGATAAAATTAAATAGAAAAAGAATAATAAAATTTATTTAAATTACATTCGATCGATTACCAATGGATTTAAATAAATATGGAGCGAGTCTAAATGTCATCAGGTGCCGACTTAAATTAAAATAAATTAATTAATTTAAAAAAATGATAAAAATAAATTTTTTAATGCGGAATTCTGTTCTATAAAATACAGAAGCTTCTCTTACCCATCTTTAATTTTGAGCAACGATCGTTAATAGCCTAATAACTAAGAGATGTTTAAGCCTAAAATAGCTATAAATATGCGGAAAAATAACCTATTAAAAAACTTATATAGACTAATAAATTTGAATCAAAATGGGCACATGGAAACCAAAATATATTGAATCAATTCAAATAAGGGAAATTTTTAAAAAATGGAAGAACTCTTCAAATAATAAATTCTTTATGCACAGGCTTTTTTCACCTCAAAAAAATTTTATTATTCAAATATGTTAACAAATTATTTATTCATAAGAAGATTACACAGAAGAAAATCCAAATTATTTTATAATAAAAATTTTTATAATAAATTTGAATTTACAATAAATCAAAAAATTTAATTAAAATTTACAATTATTTGCCATATATAAATAACATAACATACATTAGCTCGTTTTTAATTGCTGAAAGGAAATCAACTCAAATGACAAAATATGGTGGACTTTTTGATTATTTGAACCAGAGTCCAAGTTAAATTTAAATTAAATTTTTTTTCAATTATTGTAAATCCATTTTCATTATAATATTTTCAATATACAAAAAATTTTGATTTTCTTACGAAAACGAATTTTTCCATCGTAAATAATTCCACTCATTTTATTTCTAGATATTCGATTAAGATAATTTGTATCGCTAATAAATGTATAATATTTACGTTTACAGTCTATATGGCCTCAGATGTCGAAAATTAAAAAAAAAATTTGAAATGAAATCTCTTAATAAAAATTTCTCATTATGAAGTTTATAACTAATTAATACCAGCCTATATGATATTGAAAACTACTTTACTTTACTTTTAAATTCTGGGTGATATCTCGGATATAGCTTCTGAAGCCCATTATTACCAAATTCCAACTTCGTACGGAACTTGAAAATAAAATTCATCCAAAAAAATTTTTACCTGTCTTTAATAATGCTTCTGAAGATTTAAAAAAATGCCTAATGTCGGTATATATCCTGTTCCTTCGAAATTAGAGTGAAGGAAGGGAGAAAGATTAGATTAAATCTTTATTTAAAAAGCACTTGGCATTAATTAAAAGTTAGAAAGAGGCCTAATTATATGAAAACATGTCGCAGAATCATTAAGATTAAATGGCTACAAATTCTTAGAAGTTACATTATTAAAAAATTAATGTTTCTCTTTTTTTTATTTTAGTGTAATTTCACGCTATGTAAATATCTCTCTGTCTCTCTGTCGCTGTTGTGTAGTTTTTCTCATCAGTATAAGTAAATTACTTTTCTGCCTGATGTGGATTTCAAATGAGGCCAAAACATGCTATCGTTTGTCCAACTGAAAATTTTATATATACTTTTTTAGTCTTTTAACAATCTAAGGAAAAATACTTTTAATTGCACTACAATTTATTTACAATAAAACTTATCCAGCAATATTTATGTATATCAAATAATTTAAATAAATTTTCAACATTCGAAACTTTTTTCTTTATATTTAAGGAATTCAGAAAGCCCCTGAACTACTATAAATTTTTTGAGTTCAAATTTTTCTTTACTGTTTAATAAAAGAACATTTGATTTAAGAAAACTTTTAATTTAAGCAATTTTATATTTAAACGAGTTTTCCTAAAATAACTTCAGGCTGAAGATCTTTAATACGTGAACCATTTGATCACAGTCTCATATATCATAATATAATACGTATTACAAAGACAATTTTCTACAATGTTTTTTTCTAAATGAATTATTTTATATTATTAATATATATATTTTATATTAATATTCTTTTATTTGGATTGTATATTTTTGTTTGATAAATATGAAAAGCTGATTGGCAACCGAAATAAAGAAAAAAAAAGAATAGTATATTTCTTCTTAAGTTAAGATTTTTCTTAGGAATATTTCTGAAAATGGGACTAAGTGTTGACATTATCAAAACCTATACATACACCTCTAAGATATGATGATAAAAAAGTTATATAAGGGCTTTGGTACCATAAATTCTTACCGAATTGTATCACGGGCCTAATTAAATCTTTCTTTGGGGTGGCAAAGACAAAGAAAATGGTTAAATACCAAGAGTCAGAGATCCACTTCTCTTATTTAAAGGATATTATTTAAAATAATATATATATAATAATTGACTAAAGTAATTTATATATTATAAATATGGACTAAGGATGAGGACGGTGGTCAAACTTGTGTCTCACACATTTAAAATTTGCAGATCATCGAATGTTTTTCTCTCTCTACGGATTAAATATTTTTTTAGCAAATAAAAAAAACGAAAAGAATTGTATAAATGAAAAGGAAAGGGCAAGGTTAGCAGCAGGTGAAACAATGCACATCTATCAGTCGGGTTGGAATCTAATGACTCAAAGATAGAAATGATAAAAATGCACGCCGAGGCGATTAGTTGTGTGCAACGAGCGAGAACATGACGGAAGTGACCACCGGAAAAACCACAAAATGCCCCGAAAAAATTTAAAATAGAGGAAAGAGAGACTCCTCCCCTCCTCTCTCGAAATTTTTAATCCCAAAGGATCATCAAGCCATCCAAATCCCAAGGGATAAATAGGAATCTCTTTTTTTTTAAATATCCGGTTACGTCTGCTCGAAAATGAAAAAGCAATTAAGCAATTAACTAAAGTTAATTGCTTTTGGCTAAACATGTATGTTTGACCAAAAGTACAAATAAAAGAGCCTCATAAAGAAAAGAAATTATTTACATCGATAAACGATATAGACAGATATGAAAAGTTAGATTTCTATTTTTTGAAATCCATTACATAGCTCCTTCTTCAAGACTGGATTCAAAATATCGATTTTCCTATTAATTATTGTCCTAGCGAAGAAAGTAAAAAGAAATTCTATCTCGATCAATCAACATACAAGTATAAAATTTTTTGTTCATATGAGTTATTTAATATCCTGAAGAAGAGGAGCGTTTGATCTTAAAAACATCGCCTGATAAGGAGTGTTAGATCTGTCTCAAACGAGAAATTTTATTTCTATTTTTTATTATATCTTAACGTTATTTAGACTGCTGAGGCCATTACAATTATATAGATAGAAAAATCAGTATCGATGGCTTCAGGAGGGCGTTCAACAGCCTTGTTCCTCGGGGCCACCCATCCGAGGTTCAGCGCTGCATGGCCTTGCTTATGCACAAACATCTTGGTGGATGTTATTCTTCTCTCCGGTCGGACTCGCTGGCTTATTTCTATTTTCTAATAAATTCCTATTATACACCGACCACATATTGATTAGATGGGTGCTAAGGTTCTAAGGTGTGAGAATGGGGACAAGCCATGTGGCTAGATGATAATTAAAACATGGAGAGGCAACCAACAGGCGACAAAAACGAGGACTTTTTTTTCATCGGTGACTATATATATATATATATAATGATTAATATCTATATAATTTTGACGATGTTCTGAATATATATGTTTGTATTAATTGGTAACCAATAATTTAAGATATAAATTAATTTAGTGAAACACTGATCCTAGGAAGAAAAGAAATTCTTTTTCTAAAAAAAGGGAAAAATTTTGAACCAAATGATAAAAAAGTGGAGACAATTTTTGTCTGAATGTGAAAAGGAAAAAAGTTAAAAAAAGAAAAAAAACATGATATGAAATTTAAATTAGGAATATTCTGACAGGGATTGATATACCTAAATAGAAAGAAATTTCAAATTTATGTGAAAGGAGATAGAGCCAACCAGTAGGGTAGAGTCTCCTTCAATGTAATAAAACTCCCAATATGTGAAAAATTATTTTTGCTCATTTCACTTCTAGTGATTGATGATGGCAAAAACCAAAATTGGGAGTTTTATTTCGATAAAGGCTACCCTACTGGCTGACTACTCTTCTCTCACACAATTCTAAAATTTCTTTCTATTTAGATCAAGCCTCGCCAGGCTACTGGCTCATTTCCTCTCACGCAATTCTAATCCAATACAGACAGCCATTTAATATTTCATTTTGGAAACAATTATCAGGCCTTTATTATTCACTCCTACATGTTGACGTTTAGAAGGGCCAACGTCTCTTTCTTCAAGACTTTCTATAGTTGAACAACAAATGATTCTCCTCTTGATATAAAATTTAAATCTGGAGTTGATAATTGATATAAATAAAAAGAAATTTATTTTTGAGAGAATTATCAAGCCTTTATAATAATATATGAAGTTTCTCTGATATTATTAGATTTGTCCAAATTCAATCGTTTGTAATAATCAGACGCCTTTATGAACATCACTAATGCTCTGGCAGTTTCAAAGGATGGAAAATAATATTTTTTTTCATTGCAAGGAATTAAACTGGACGATTGTTTTTACCTTTATTATCAAATGTGAATTTCAAAGAAAAATATTTAATATGGGAACACAAAGAAAAACAAAAAAGAGAGATCAACCGCATCGATGGTGAGTTGTTTGTTGTCTGTCTTCTTATTTCCCAAAAAGGAAATGTAAATGCGCGCGGAAAAATTAAATTTTAATTAGAGTATGCGCGTTTTGCACGAGCATAAATGTCAATCTTACGATTTAATTAAAGCAAATGTTTTTAACTGCGAAATTTAATGATAGTCATTTCATTTTGTCACGAAGTTTTTTTACCTTTGGTTGAATCACCTTTTTTCTTTTTTTCTTTTTTTTTTTTTTTGAAAAGTGTTATGCGTGTAAGAACGGGTTCAGCGTAGCATATCGTAAACCTAGAGAGGAAGATGGGAGAGTAAGATAAGGACAATGAGTGGCTCAAGTGTAATGGTAAGTTAAACGTCGTCATTTTCCCCCTGGTGAGCATGCATCCCGACGCGTGACGTCACGGGAACAAAAGCTAAGAGATAAGAGGGAGCTCTCTCCCTTTCCGGCCAGGACCTTCTTCTTCTCGGCCTCGGGATTCAAACTCGCGTTTGCAAGTCCTTCTTCTGGTCTTTTGTCATTTAGGAAAACGACAACGATGACAACGATAACCGCGAGGACAATGCACACCGACGACAGCAAGGAAACAGCGCTTTAAATTTTAATTCATTTCTATTATTTACTTAGTCTCTACTACATTATTTATAAAATGTTTTTAAAACGTATGTATTCTCAAAATTTAATAGTTTTTATTTTATTATTATCATTATAATTATAATTCAAGTAGTTGCTGAGAAGAAGAAATATGGTTAGGTTCGTCTCTTTCATTCTGAACCTTAGGTAAACACTTTTCAAAACCTAACATTGAAATAATGTCTTTATTCAGGAATGATGTAATTTAAATAATAAAGAAAAAAAAAACTAATTGAGGTTGAAAAAACTATAATTGACTTAAAATATTTTTTCTCAACTTTTCGCGAATTCTGCCTCAACCAATGGCCTATTCACGGGAACTTCAAAAACATTAAAAAATTATTATTATTATTATTATTATTATTATTAATTTACAAGGGCTGTCAACTGCCATGGTCATTGGTGCCTCATATTAATATTTTACAAACTCATTGAAAATAAAATAAATATAATATAATAAAGCATATGATAGAAAATAAAAAGTGGACATTACAAAAATTAAATAATTTAGTAAATATTAAACTAGATACATAATTTAGAGTTAAATGTTTTTTGTCTTTTCGGCATCTAAGGCCATATAGACTATTAAACGATAGATGTAAATATTATTTACGATACAAATTATCCAAGCATATTTATTTATATCCAAATGATATAAATAAATTTTCTTCGAACTCCTTGGGATCCGAGCCCAGATCCTTGGCTTTTAAGGTTATCAATATTGATACTGGCCACTGACTTAACTTCTTGTCCAGGGGGGGGGGAATAGTTAAATATAAATATAAATAAATTGTATCATCAAATCATTAAAAATAATAATTAGATTAAATGGAATTTATAGTAAGAATCACCTGTAAAAAAAAAATGAAAAACCAACTTGACAATACAATTATTATTTAATATAGTGTTAATGAGTGGTTAAGTCCAAGTCCCATAGAGTACCTGCCTCCTGACGGACGAACAAGGCCCTTATATAATAAATAAAAGATACTTTGGCATTCAGTTTATTTTAGTAATTAATAATACACAAAATGTTATTAAAAATAAAAAATAAAGGACTTGACAAACATTTATATACACAAAAGTATTACCTTACGGCTACTATTTCTGCCGTCATCAGGTAGCCGCATTTCCTTTGACAAGTAAATAAGTATTAGAAGATTGTTCCATGATATGCACGAGACATGGGTTCGCTTCCCTCCCTGAGCGATAAATATAGATGCAAATTAATTTAAATATATACTGAAATAACGGTAATTGTACTTTTTATTTACAAGTTCTTTGAAACTAAATTACATTAATATCTACCTCTATTGCCTTCGATGTAAAACAAACTTCCATTCATAAAGTGAATGCCCTGTAGATGGGTAACGCATAATCCCCGAAACATAAAATAAATCAATACTTTGGTCACCGTAAGTCAAAGTTTTTGAAAGTTATATACTTGATAAATTATATAGACGTACGTTTAATGTGAAGATAAGCATTATCCGACCATATTTATTTAAATGCATTGATAGCTATTTATTTTAAATACATTTCATTGAACCATAGTTTTATTTATACTTGATCATTTTTTCAGAATTTGTCAATAAAAAGAAAAGTATAATCACATAATGAACAATCATGCCTGATTAATAATAACGGAAAGAAAATTGATTTAACAAAAACAATAAAATAAATACGCATTCTCACTTCCAAAATAAAATTTTATACGATTCTGGAAAAATTCTTGTGAAAAATTATTATTTTTTTGTAACTATTCGGGAATATTATTCCCATTGGTCTCCCGGGGACACAACGACAGAATCAAGATTCACCTTTTTTTTGTTTCATCTTCGCTTTTTCCATAAATATTTATTTTAAAGATGATTGAAAATAGTTTTTCTTTTTTGAACATGTTCCCACTTGCTCACCCTTCAACTGTGACTAATAAATATTCATTTAAAAAAAAACCCAAAGACTTTTATAAATGACGAATTCGCCGTAAAATTCATAAAAAATTTTAAGTAAAAAAATAGACACTTGAAAATAATAATTTGGAAGAAATGTTTTCCCCGCCCGACATGAAATGCCCCATTACGCGTCCATTCATTCCATTTGCTTATATTTCCAATTCGAAATGATAGTCTTTAAAAATTAATAGTCAGATATTCACGGTTTGCAGAGCAGGAACAATCGGGATCTTTAAGGAGAAACAATTCTGTTTGAACTAGATTCCGAAATCCATTCCCATATTAATATCTCTTTAAAAGGAAGAAAAAAAAAAAACAACGTAGATTTGAAATGATTCATTCGGACATTTTTATTTGGAAATCGACTGACTCCAACTCTATCATTTATGTAATTGTGATCGTCGGTCACGATTCAAATAATCAAAGAATTTGGAAGGAAAAAAAAAATTGGTAAACGAACTATAAAATGCGTTGTTTGATTTTTTTATTGAAATTTTATAAAAAAATTAGATATGATTTATCTCTTTAATGTTTCCTGTAAGGTTTGAAGTATATCTTTGTATTAACAATGAATAAACATTACATTATAATAATTACTTAATTATCCATCTATTCGTCTTTCAAATAAAATTCCTTTTACAGATTATAATGAATTTTCGAATTGGAGCTTTCACAAGTATCATTAATAAATAAAATAAATAAAAATATTTACTTGTATAAAATACATCTAAAGCAGAGTAGATTTATTTGGTAATTTTTTAGATATTGAAGAAGTCTAAAGAATAAGTAACTGTATTTTATAGATAAAAAACTCAATCAACAGTTAAACAGAAAAAAGTGTTTATATAATAATATTACTCACTTTTGAGGGCTAATTCACTAATTTAGATGCGGTGTTTATGGCCCGTATTCAAAAACTTTTCTAAGAAAAATCCTAACTTAAGGCAAATTTCTCTAGGCTTTTTTATTTATAATTTTTCGAGTTAAATCTTTACTAGAAGAATTTTTGCATTAGCCACTTAAGAAAAATTTTTAAAATTCTCCATAAATTAAGATTTTTCTTCTTTTCTTTCTCAATAAGGGCATATTTGTTAAAAAAAAAGATAACAACGGAAGGGGGAGAGTTGAGAAAATTTTGTTCACTTTTTTTTAAATTTTTTTTTTTTTGTTAATTTTACTTTTTTTTTTTTCTTAATTTCACTAAATTTTTATAAAATTGTGAATTGGAAGTGGGGTTTCATGATATAAAGTAATCAAAATAGATACTGTATGGAAAATACACAGGTCATTATAGACATCTTGTACTTTGGTTCTCCAATTAGTTTAAGCAGAATTTTCAACAGGCTTTATAGTAACAATGTCAACATATTAACCGTTAAAATTGATAGAAGCTCAGATGATGTTGATGAAATTGTATCGTGTTTGATTCCTGGAGGATAGGCATCCCAGATTTTACGATTAATAGCTCCAAAACTCCTCTAAAGGAAAGGCATGAACATTTGTTAAATCTCTTAAGAAATTTTGAGCATAACTAGTGCTCTAAAGCTCTTCAGCAATTAATCGAAAAAAAACATTAGTGAGTATTTTGGTTGCCTACCATTTAGCAAATAAATAGATTTTTATGGCTATTAGAATTTGCTACAGATGATACTTGCCCTTTGTGCTGGTTGCCTACTTTTAAATTAATTGATTAAAATACTTTATCCATAATAGTCATACAGTATTCCCATTTTTTTTTTGCCTTTTCGGCATCTTACACCATATAGACTTTAAAAAATTCAGTTATTTATTTATATATCGGTCAATTATCCAGGATTATTTATTTAGACCAAATGATGTCCAAATGGTTTAACGGATCCCAAACTAACAACCCTTTTATTTTTTTTAAGTCTTTTTCGGCATATGAGCCCATTTAGATTCCGTCCTTATTTATTCACCTACATCTCTTGGCTTTAAGGTTATCATTATCGACAATTTCAATATCTTTAACCTGTCGGCTACTAGATGGAATTCTTCGCATTTTAATTTGAAAACAATATATAAAATTGGGTGTAAATTGAATTGACCCATTATTATGAATGTTTATAGCAAACATATAACTCATTTGGTTATTTTATTTAAAAAATAACTTAGATAATTTGTCCTCTTTATATTCTCTATTTAATATTTGAAGATATTGCAAAGAAAAAAGGCTATATTATGCAAATTATAATAAAATAGGGAGAGATAGAGAGAGAAATAAAAAAGTAAAAAAAAAAAGAGAAGAAAATCGATTATGAAATCAAGAAATTCGTTCTCCAAGTTGAAAAGTATAATAATATCAGAAAACCCCAAGGGGGCGAGGAGGGGCATTTGAAATCGATTTAAATTCAAATGAACGTGCAAAGAGAGAAAAGAGAGTGGGGACCGACAAACAGACAGACAGACGGGTCGAACCATCTCCGGAGCTCTCTCAAATAATTTAAATATCTTGTGAATTACAAGTCAACACGTTGTAAATATCATTTCTATCTCTCTTTTAGAAATTCAAATTCATTCGCGAAGAAAAAGGATTTTAATCGGAATGACGATCATCATCATCATCATGATGATGATACCCCCCCTCTTTTTCTTCCTTAGGGAGATAACGACCTCGATATTAGAAAAATAAATAAATAAATAAAAACAAGGATAGATACCATTTTTTTTTTTAGAATTGATTCTCTGTCTCATCCTTCTCTCTCTCTCTTCTTCTACTTGGTATTCTAAATTTTATTTGTTAATTAAACCAAGTTTATAATGAGAAACTTTTAATTAGATTTGATGAAATACAAAGAGCTCTTCTTTCTCTCTTATTTGAATTTAGAATCAAAGTTAAAAATTAAATTGAAACCGTGTGCATATCAAACAGATGCAGCATCAATTGCGAATTAAACAAAGCGTTTGTTGTTGTTTGTTAGTAAAATCCTTTCCCTCCCCACTTGCGTACCCAGCCTTAAAACATGGGGGGGGGGAGGAAGGATTATGAATGTAATTTATATATATATATATATATATATATGTTGATATATATAAGACATTAAGGAGTTCTTTATTAATGCTAATTTGGTAATTTGAATCCTAAATCATGTTCCCATTCTATTGACATAGAGAATTTAGTATTTCACGAATGTATTAAAAAAGATGTTATTTGGTTAGTTTAGTTTTTCTCTTTGATCTTTCTATAAATTTTATTCATCAATCATTTCTTTCTATTGTTTTATTATATTTAAAGAAAATGAGCGAATGTATTATACAGGGTATACAAGATAAAACCGGCTCCAGTCCAGCAACACTCACACATAAATAAATCTACCTAGAAATGAATAGCTGAACATGAATAGTCCGCTCTAGAGGTGCTCTGGGGCTGTTAATCCAAAAATCCCTTAGATTGTTGGTCGTTTGGGTTGTCTCACTTCCCGATTTCAAACACGAGCGAATTTGGCCACCCATATTTTTCAAAAGTGAATATTTAAATTTAAATTTTTTATTTAACCGATAATGTAATATTACTCGTGTTTAGAGGTATTTCCACCTGGTAGCCTAAAATCAACATTCATATTCTAATTCTAAGCCTTTAATTGTTTAAGTTACATTATTTTAATATGATTTCATGCAAAATAATTGACTTCCCACGCCAAAACAATCAGATTATATGTTGGCTTCCATCCCCCACAAATATTTTTCTAGATACATACCTTCTTCTGTAATTATTATTAAATTATGTACTCAATAAAAATTACATTTCATTCTTATTTTTTTATTTTTTTGCTAGATAAAATAAAAAAAAATTTATATAAACCGAAAAGCGATGACTAGATAAAATATTTGGTCTTCGGAAAATGACCCAGATATAATTCCTTGTTTAGATGATAAATGAGTCATTTAATTTGTATGGCAAAAAATGATAAAATAAAATATAAAAGACAAAATAAATTGCAATTTTTATAGAGAAAGATATGAATGATAGCAGTGAACATAATTTAATATTAATTAATAGGCATAAACACTAGTATTATTACATCATCGATTAATATAAATAAATTAAACTTTAGGATAGTCACTTTTAATGCGATCATGTTTCTGAATAAATTAAAAAGCTGCGCACTTTTGAATTAATTCCAATAATAAATTATGAATTTAGATAATGTCTTATGTCAAATTAATAAATTATATTATATATTAATATTAATAAAATCATCATTCACATATTATAAATTATTAAAAAAATAATAATAATCACCAAGAATAGCATGCGACTTCCCATATAAGCTCATGGATTATATCCAGGTCCCATACTAACAACAAAAAATGCACCCATCATTTTGATAACTTTTTATTGATAGTCTCAATTAATAATAAATCAGTCATATTCTGATTCTTCGCTTAACGATCGACCATTTTTGAGACAACCATTTTTTCTGTCTAATTGTTCTAATCTACAGTCCCGAGTACAAATTCTGCATCCACTGCCTTCCTTTGAATTTTTATAAAATTGAAGTTTTTTAGTCATACTAATAGTTTCTCTCAACGATTTAATCGTTTACTAATTATAATAAGAGAAATAACCTATTATCCGAAATTTAAATTGTATTATAAAGGTATAATTTCTATTGGCAGAAGGTATATACAGCCAAAGAAGTTCAATAAAAATAAATTTTTTTAGTTTTTTCGGCCTCTGAGATCATATAGACTTTAAACAAATATAATTTAACAGTTAATAATCATACATTTATCCAGGCATATTTATTTGTATCCAATTGATTTAAATAAATTTTCATCGGACTCCCTGTCTCTCAAACTTAAGATATCGCAGAGAGTACTCACCTATTTGTCTGTTTCTTCCTCATTGTTTAATTTTTTTATTTCATCCCTACGTATTAAAATAAATAAATCAATTAGTATTCACTTCTCATTTTTTTCCCATAAAATTTACCTTGAAAAAAAAAAAAAGCCTTAATTAATTATTCATCTGATCCGATAAGCCGAGTGCTTATTGATTTACAAGCTCACTAAATATCACCAATATCAAGGCTAATAGGCCATTTGGGTTCACTTATTCATAAATTTTCATTAAATTATACAATAGAGAAAGAGAGAGAGAAGAAATGCATATTTCCTTTCCTTTAGGGAATAAATTACACTTGCAAATGATGAAGTGTCACTCGGAGAAATTTATTTGCATTAATAATAATAGTAACAACAGTCTCTAATTTTATAACATTTGTTTAATGAGAAAAATTAATTTAAATGGATTCATTAGAAGAGAAACCTTGATATCATCTTTTTCTCTTATCTATTATCTTCAAATGTGTATTTTGAACATTTATTTATTTATTAATTTTAATATTTGAATAACAAAAACATTAAAAATATAGATTTCTTAATATTAAAAAAAAAAAAAAATTATTTTTTGCTAACATTGCAGGTTGTCTTGACAGATGTCGCACTCCCCCCTCTGGACTCTTAAATATATATCAATTTTAATCACAGTTTTCTATTTTTAACTATCAGACGTAATTTAAATAATTGGAAAGTAAAAAAGATATGAATTATATGAATATTATGGATTTATGAGGATTTGGGCTAGAAAATTCATTACACTTTGTCGACGTTTCGGGCACTCCCATTTTAAAGTCAAAGGACATTGCACATTGCTTCCCCTCCTTCAATCTTTGTAAAATTTCCGTATGTATTTATATTGTATAATATATTTTACTCTATTCGCATAGTATTTAAATTCTATAAAAAAAATTATAAAGTCCTTTGTCCTGAAAATGGGTGTCTAGTCCTCGAAAAGCCAACAAGAGGCATTAAATAGTCTGGGTAGGAATGAGTCTTATTATAACTTTAACTAAATATCTGAAAAAATATTAGACGCTTAACTAATTTCTCTCCCTTTTCACTCCCCCCCTGTGGCCTAAAGGTTTAAGATATTGACAGTGTCATTTGATAACCTTAAAACCAAAAGGATCTTCATCTAAACAAATATGCTTGTATAATCTGTATATAAATACATAAATATATATGTAAAAAGTCTATATGCCTCAGATGCCGAAGAGACTTAAAAAAACTAGGTTCTTATTTACGTATTTCTTAATAAAATTACTTGGACTATTATATTCTAATTTGGACAAAAAAAAAAAGAAAATCTTAAATTAGCCGTCACATTTCCTACTCCTTCCTTAAAGGTTAGTTTCATATTTAACCGATGAATGAAATGAAATTCGCTATTAATATGCGCATTTTTCATTGCGCTCTACCAATTTCTAAAAAAAAAAAAAAGAATCGTTATTTTCCTATTCAAATAACATTTTATTTCCATTAAAAAGAAAAGTAAAAATAATTGACATTTTCAAATTCCACTTAAAAATGATTTGAATAATTTTCTTGTTTAAAATTTTATTATTTACGCTGAGTGCGAATAATTCTTTCATGTCATCCTATAAAGTATCATTACTTGGGTGAAAATATTTCTCCTCACTCATAAATTACACTTAAAATATCCTCCTTCCCCCCCACAAGTGTTGAATAATTTAATAAATACAAATTCTTTCTTCCGTAATGCATCAAGTGAATAAAAAAATTCTCTAATTTGATTTAGCTTGGAATTTATTTACGCGAAGAAAAAGAGAGAGAAAGAAATTCTCTGGTCAATTAAATTAACCTGAATCAAATGTTTATCTAAAGAATGTGATGTGTTCATCACACAACTATTTCAATTAATTTTTCAACATTTTTTTTTACTTTTTTTAAAGTCTCTCGGCATCTGAGGCCATTTAGACTTTTAAACCATTACAAATATATTATTTACGATACTTGTTTTCCAGGCATATTTATTTATTCCAAAAAGTATTCAATTGTTTTTGCCTCACGAGGTGGGGCCTTTTTTTACTTTAATTTTTTGAAAATAATATTAATAATAAACTCTATTGATTGGATCCTTCATAACTCACAAAATTTCTTAAAATCACATCATACTTCGTCTCCGAGCTCTTCTGGCTCATGATTTTTGGGTTGACAATATGATTTAGAAAAAAACCTTCTGACTTTAAATAATTGTTTTAGAGAATTTGAAAAATTAGGTTTTAAAATTCTGTCCAAACGAGAATTTGATGCAAAGAAAAAAATAAATAGGCGCTCCCAAAAGTTTTTATAGATCTCTTCTTCGTACACCCCTACCCAGTGCCGGACTATGGTCTTATTTTTCACCGGGCATTTTACGTCGACCGGCAGATTATTAAAACAATTTAATAGTTTAAAAGCATAAAAAAAAATTAAAATTTGTATACGTATTTTTTTCTTACAAATGTTTTGGACACGACATTAAATATTAAATTAAAACAAAACGAAAGAAGATAACAAAGACAATTTCTTAAATATTTATATATTTTTTTTAACAACCTATAAACCGATTTTGTAAAAATATTTTAAAGCTGTGAATGTAACGTCTAATTATTTATTTATTATAAATATACAAATTTAACTAAAAATAAGTGGATGAAGCTTTGAGGTGGAAGGAGATGGCAGTACGCAATAATTTGTCTCAAATTATTGTTAAATGTTGTTGATCTTATTTTTTTTTATTTTTTTTTTTAAGTCTTTTTTGGCATCTGAGGCCATTTAGTCTCCGTCCTTATTTATTTCTATTAATTGGTAGCCAATATAATATAAATAAAATTTTGTTGTTCAGGACGGGAAGCGAACCGCTGACCTTGGTACGTGGTTGATCTTATTATTGACAAATAGTAATCACATGTTCATGTAAAAATTCACATATATTTTATTATATGTCCCTATAACTGAGGGTAACCTAACAGTAGTGTAAGGGGGATCGATTCCTCCCCCCCACTCTCCGTGGCTAAAAAAACGTACAAAATATATTAATAAAAAAAGAGAACTTTTTTATTTTTTACATTTTTTTTCTTCATAAAAAAAACTCGTGTTTTATTTCATTATCTTATATGTCTAACTTATTTTTTTTTCATTCTAACTCTAATTTTTAATTTAAATAAATATAGATGGTGTCTAAAAGACCTTCGAAAAAGACAAAAAACTAATTTTGTATAATATTTCTACTTGACCTGGGTTACCTTTTTTTTTGTTTCGTTTGTCAAAAAAAATTTCTATCCTAGCTAGTTACGCCACTGTAGCTTAATTAACTTATATTTGGGAGTTTTATTGAACCATGCTTTGATTAGATAAATAAAGAAAAAATCTCCCATTAGTTGTATATTCTATACATTCACTATAGATTCAAAATATAAGACCGATTTGATATTTCAGTGAGAATCGATAAATATAAAATCGGATTAATGATGAAACTTTCTTAATCCCGATCGGAATATTATTAATAAGAGGAAAAAGACAGAGGGACACCTGTGCACGGGTGGAGAGTGAGACAAAAAATAAATAAGAACCGAGGTGTTTAGTTTCAGGTCAAGAATGCCAGATTCCCATATTAAGGAGTGGTTTAATCTGAAAGGACACTTGATACTCGAGTGAACTTTCTGCATCGTTTGAAATGACACGAGTATCAAAAGAACACGCACATATACTTATACAAATGTTGATGATTAATTAAGTATTATAATAGTTTTAAAATATTTTGCTTTTATTAATTATTCAATAATCTCTCAAAATTATATCAATCAAAAAGGTGATTTTGAAGTTTATTTTCATTTTCTCTTACCTAAATAAGTAATATATTGAATAGGGAGAGTAATGTGATCGCAAAAAATGCAATGACGCAATTTCAACGGAAATACATGTTATGAGGTTCCCTAAAATCCCTGAATCTAAAAAAATGAATCTTGCAAAATTCTCTGTTTATATATCTCTCTCTAATTAGTTTTTCGTAATAACAATACTTTCTCTATATTATATTTTACATATAAAGGTAAAAGTAAAAAGCCAGAAAGGGGAGGTCTATTTTTAAACAAGCAAATAAACGAGAACCAACACCTTTTAAGTTGAAAAAATCTTAAAAAAGTAAAAATATTTATTTATTGTCTGTTTTTGGCTTGAACGGATTCTGTAGAGGGTGGTAGGATGATTTTAATTCATTTACCGAAGACAATTTTGAGTGCATGGGAGGCATATTATAAATATAGGGAAATTTAAAAAAATAATTAGAATTAATGTGAAATAACTTTGAGAAATAATATTCATAAATATAGGATAGTGTATTTTTAATCCCCTCTAACCCTTTTTTTATTTGCTTTTGATTCTAGTTTATTTATTTTATTGAGGGAAAAGACTTGAATTAAAGCCATAAAAATCTTCTAAACCAACAAAAAATTATTACTTAATGTATCGCACTGATGATACACACCAAACTACTATATAAGCGGTTTCGGGCACTCTGGCCCATGTCCTCTTTTGAAAGTGAGAGGATCTTCACTTCAAGGGGCTAGAGAAACTTTTATTTGCCTGCCTGCGCCTATTTCATCTTCACCTCATCAGTAATTAATTTTTCGGTTAATTACTTAAGAGCTTCTCTTACGTGCATTTGTCAAATCTCCCTAGAAATTAATAACTGGGCATGCGAATATTGTTCTCATAAGAGTTCAGGAGTAGTTAATCGAAAAATCACTTAGAAAGTTGATCACTTTGGTTGCCCACCTTCCAGCATATAATCACGAGAAAATTTCTGCACCCCATAATAGAAGACATTAAGAAGAAAATTCATCATTCTCTAATTCTCATGTTTTCCTGAACATGCCGTTCCATGATACCGAAACATTCATAATTAATCTACTTGTCTCTTTTAAAATAATTGCTAAAGAAATTGAAAATTCCTTTGTTAGGTATGAATGGTATTAATTGCAAATTCTGGCAGTTTTGCTCGTTAAAGAAATGTTCCGGAAGCCAGCCAAGGGATTTTTCTCGCGTGTCTTCATCTATAATCCCCCAATTAATTCCCTATTTATTATTCATAGCCTATTAACTACATAATCCTTATACTTAACAAACATTCAAAAATAGATAGCCCGGGATATTATACACTATAACCGGAGAGATTTAAAGGGAAATTTATTCCCTTCTCTCCATCATTTTGATAAGAAACAAACATAAAATTACAATATTTACATAAATTATGAATATTTTCCACTTTCAATTCTGGCGGATTCCTTTAATAAATGAAGACTAATTGTATAATTAGGGAGAATATTAGATAATCACGCAACTTGACGTTGCGCGTTAATAACAATCATTTGCATTCATTTTTAATTGATAATATTTATTTTCATTATGTAAAAATACTAATAAAATTCTTCTAAAGACTCTTATATAAAAAAGCAATTATTTTTATTAAAACAAAAGAATTTTATTATTAAATAAATTAAAATAAATAGTTGAAAATTTTTCATTTCCTTTCTATAATAATTTCTTTAAATAACTAATATTTTTCCTTATGTGTCGTCCATCACTATTTTGTGACATACAAAATAGAAGGTTATAAATAAAAAGAAGCAAAGCTGAAGGTTAAATTATAAGCCGCTATATTTTCAAAAATCGTTTTTAAAATATTTTCAGATTTCACGTTTCGTTTTCTTTAATTGGCAAAAAAAAAGCTTTCATGCCCATTTGAGTGTATTATCAGGTAACCTCAGTAATTTTTATTCCCACTTACACCGGAGTGAGCAAGATACATGCGAAGCCTAGACACTAACCAATCAAGGAGGTGAAGACGCCTTTGCGTTGATTGGCTGCTTCCAATGAAGTCACAAGATCGCTTCATTTCAAATTAAATGCCAGATTAAGACCCAGATATGCTTTTTTGGGATTCTTAAATGTATCCAGTTATTTAAATCTTAACTCCTTAATGCCTTTATGCATCATATTTTATTATTCTTAATATAATTTAATATTATTTTCATAAGAAAATAGAGTAATAAAAAATCTTTTTTTTCGGCTTCTGAGGCCATTTCGATTCGGTCCATATTAATTAAAGTTAATGAGCGGCCAATATAAATATAAAATTTAAATTAATTTTATCGCTCAGAACGAGAAGCAAAATAAAGCAACAACTTTACATCTTAAAGTGACAGGAGTAAAAAAAAATTAAAACGTATTAAATTGAAGTTACCTTCTTGGCTCTTGACCTTTGGTACAGAGACATTGGTATCGCCACACATAACAAAAAATCAGTGTTTCGCTTCCCGCCTTGAGCGACAAAAATTTATTTATATTATATTTCCTCTAACTGATATAAATAAAGGCAGACTCTTATAAATGGCTTCAGATACCAAAAAAGACAAAAAAATTTCCTAGGGAGTTCTTCAATTCCGCTGGCGATTTTTTCCTTTTTAAATTATGCGTGAATGCTTGTATTATTATATTATTTTAAATTCCAAATATTTACAATAAATTTTTGGCTAGAGGCTCTTGATTTGAAATGACCTCTTTATAATAACCCACTTATATTTACAATGCAATATGATCTGCCCAAGGTAGCTAAATACCCTTGGTGAGTTTCATGTTTAGAAATAATAAATTTCCAAAGTAAACTTAAAAATATTTCTTAAGAAATAATTTAATATAAATTCATGTTAAAGACTTTCGTCATTACATTATATTCTATTGTATTTATAATAAATTATTATATTTATTTAAATATCTACTATTTGTTACTATTTACTATATAAATACAAACTTTGTATAATTTAAATAAAAATATCATGAAAGAGAGACACCACGCAACTTCCCCTCCTTTCTATTATTATTATTTTATCTGATATTTTCTTCATGCAATATTAAAAATATTAATTTTATTTATAATTATGTGAAAAAAGAGTATAATAAAATCCTGCAAATAAATAAAATATTTAAAGTCGTGAACCAGACGGTTTCAAAACTGAAAATTTTTTAATGAAAAACATAAACTATCAGGGAGTGAGAATTTGGAGTTGAGCAGATTTTTAAACTCACATTTTCTAGAAAATTTTGCTCTTTAATAAAGGAGAAGATCAATAAATATGACTCCATTAATTTTGAATTAGTTATAAAAGGAATAATTATGTATATTCCTATTTGAAAAAGATTATTCTAGTAATAAATTATTATTTATATTTCTAGTTCAAAATAATTTCTAAATATAAAATATTTCGTTTAAAGTTTTATTTAACAATATATTTCCCTCTCTTATTAATAATATCTATATATATATATTTTATATAGAAGAGTAGAATTAGCCAAAAACAAGAAGCCTTTATTTGCTTATTGATTCGTGAGAATTTCTCTCGAAACGTCTCTGAGATCAAAAAGCTAAAATAAAATAAAGGCTTATTATGTTTTTGGCTGATCCTGCCCTTCTATATGAAATATTACTATTCACACTCACTAGCTTTTCATTTTGGTGGGGAGAGGGAGGTTTGAACTCCTATAATCCCCGCCCCACTGGCTACGGCCCAACTCTTCAGAAAACTTTAAGGACAGCAAAATCATTATTAAAAATTAATAGTAATTTATTCATTTTGAATTTAATTTATATAATTTTTTTCATGCCTTGGATGAACTATTTAAAAGAATATGAAATTAAATTTCATCAGACTATATTTACTTCGAATTGAGATCATTTTTCTCACATTACACATAGAACATTAGTATTTTTTTCCATATTTTTATATTCTATATTCAAGAAAGCCACTAATGTGGAATTTTAAATTATTATAATCAAAATAGTGTGATTGTATTTTTGTATTTTTTATTGTGAAATCATCATGTCTCCTCCCCCCCTAAGTGAACTCGTCAAAAAGTCACTGGTATAATGACATTTTCTAATTTCTAATCTAGAGGATTAAATTAATAAAAAAAAATTATTGCTTTCATTTGAGCCAAATAAAAAAAATTTTTTTTTGGAAATTTTTGATGATTAAACAATAAATGTGGTCAAAAATTTTCAAATTCTTTTTACTAATATTATAGTTAGAATTGAAAGTTAAAAAGATTTTTGAAACTCAGAACATGAACGTCTTCAGGAGGAGGAGGGGGTTGGGCTCCGCGACTCCTCCCCCCCACTATTTTCATGCAAAAAAATTAGTCTGCTCCAAATATTCCAAAAAATTTTTATGGATACGTAATTGCTTTTAGAATTTATAGATGTAGAGCATATGTTTAAAATTTTTATTTTCATATTTTACGAATTATCTCCATCATTAATTAATTAATGACCTATCTTTTCATTTCATCTTTATATAAGAAATAAAATTGTCTTTTTTAATATCTAAAAAAGCAACTTTAATTTAAAACAAAAGGAGTCTACCATGTCAAGGTTATTTTCTAAAACATCTAATCTTGAAAGAATTGAATTTCAAATCAACTCTTTATTAACTTCTTAAATGCTTTTAATTCTGTTTACAAATTATTCCATCAGAACCCGTTTTTTTTAAAACTAAAGTCGACTACAAAAGGTTCACTGACACCTAAAGATGTTCATTTAAATGAATTTGGTTAGCAATAAGCGAAAAAAGAAAAACTATTAGTTTTAAGTCCCATTAGAATAAAAAGATTTTAATTAACGTTTAAAAAAAATTAACTGTTTTATTCTTCTACGTTTTCCTAGGATAAGAAATTTCATGCAAATGAACAAATACTAAGCATGTTTAAATTTCTTAATAACAATTTAAATATATTATATAGTCATATACAGAATAAAATACGTTCCACAATCGTGTGCGTATAAAAATGTTTCGTCTTAAGAGGTAATTAGGATATCTAAATACATTAAAATCAAAATGATTTATTATTTGGAATTTGGAATTTATTTGATCCTAATATAGTTTGCAATTGCATTTGGAGGTCATTTAGACCACGATCATATATATATATATTAAGTGTTTGAAAGAATATTTTATTTCGCATATCAAACAAATATTAACAAAAATATTTTTTTTTTAAATTTAGATTTGATTAGGTCATCCTTTTAAAAAATTACATTTTATACAAAATACTCAAACAAATAAAATATATTTATATATAAATTACTACTACAAATTAAATATATAGAAGTAAAAACAAATTATATAACAAAAAAAAAAAAAGAAAAAAATATGGTTTATAAAAACCCTATCAAATATACAGTAAATACACATTATTCCACATATATGTATATATATATATATATACATATACATAAATTACTATTGCGTTAATATGATTTTTAGAAAAAAACGTTTCAGTTAAAGTAATACTTCCGGTTGTCAGAAATGGACCATATTTTTACAACGATCTCTAATTTATATATAATGTATGTATACAACTCGTCTCCTTGAAATCATATTTAAGTTATCACGATTTTTAGAAAAACCCTTCAGGTAACGTAGCGCTTTCGTTTAGGGGAAAAAGCCCAAAATTTGATAGAGATCTATGATTTTGCTGTAATACAAATATGTAAAATTTGTCTGAAATTAGAGCGTGCTTGAGTTATCATATTAATGAACACACACAGATACAGAGGCACCCAGAGATGCGGATATAATTCGAAAAATAGTATTTTCGGACTCAGGGTGGTCTATAATGTCAAGAACAATCAAAATTCCGAGATGAAATTCTTGGACGATTACAAAACTTTCCATTCGTATACGAAAAAGTAAAAACAGAAAAAATATAGCTCTCAAATATAAATATAAATATTTATAAAAAAAATTTAAAAAATATTTATATTTATTTGATAGCTTTTGTATATTGTTTTTTTTTTTTGTGAGGCAATTTATGTTTTTACTTCTATATACATGTATATTTAAATCAATTGATAGTCAATATAATATATCTAAATTTTTTTGCTCAGATCACTGACCAGATGAATATGAAGCGCATCGCGCAGAGTTCACAGCTCATATTAATGATTTTGTATCAAAATAGAACATCTTATTTTGGCTGGAAATTTCCTTTTTCAATTTTGATATCATAAGAGTAAAAGAAGTTTTTTTACTTTTTTTTTTTAAAATTCTCTCCTGGAAAGAAGAAAGTAAAAATATTGAACTAGGAAAGAAAGCAAAACGAGAACAAGAGTTAATTTTATTTATTATATAATATCTTCCATTAGTATTATGATTATAATAATAATGGCGTTAAATTTGAATTAATCAAGAATCTTTGGATACAAATATTTATTATTATATAAAAAAAACAGAAACGAAAATTAAGTCATAAATTTTTATAATTTAGATGCCCTGAGACCATTTATTAAAAAAAAAATATGTATTCTCTATGTTTGCGTGTAAGAATTAATTCATCGACTTGAAAAACCTGTAGTATTAAATTAAAATAGAAGGAGAGCGAGAGAGAGAATTGAACATAAATGCACACGTATATCCGAAAATTAAAAATGAATTCGCGCCTAAATTTACATTAATAATTAATCAGCCTGTTTTGCGTTATTATCATAAATTAATGGGAAAAAAAATACTGACCGAGTACAAAAGAGACACCGATGTTTTGTGAAGCAGAGCGTGAAACGATGCGATCGCTGATAAAATTAAGAGAGGAAGCAAAAGGGCAGGTGAAGGGACTAGATTTTAGAGCCCTCTTTATTGTTTATTGAAAAGTTGCCAGGGGTCTTTTTATATACATATTATATAATAGTGCTTTTATTATGACACCAAATATCTGGAATGGAAGTGGAACTTCAAGCCTGAAAAATCAAAATATCTCCAAAACTATTAACATCAAAAAATAATACTCATAAGAGATAACAAAATTGTTATATTCATTATTTTCAAAAGCTTGGTTTGAAAAAATTTCTTTGTCTTTCACCCTTGTATTACTTATATTAATTAAAAGAATCAATTTGAAATAAATTTATTGTGTAAAACAAGACTCTCTTATTTTTAATTTCATGGCAATCATCTATAATCTAAAATATCGTTAAATAATTGGAGAAGTATTTTTTTTAAACCAAAACAAACAATGAAAAAAGTTGAAAAACTTAAACGGATACTTACGTTTGACTAATTTGAAGCAAAATTTAGGCCTATAAGGTTTAGTTTCACTCCAAAAATTCTTAGTATAAATTGATTGAACGAGTTCTGTGCGCGGGCTTTCCAACTCAAGTCATTCCCTACCTCAGTGCGGCCATATACGCGTCAATATTACTAAGCCATACCATATGAAAAATAAATGTATTATTTTTAAATGAAAAATAAAATAATATGATATATTTGTTATTTGAAAAAGTTTTGGCTCGAATTCATCAGATCCTTCACCTATATCTTCTTTAATATATCAAAAATGCAAAAAATAGAACTACATCAAAAATAACTAATTTCAAATGATATTAAAGATAAAGATTCTCATAATATACTATATTATAATTTTTATTATTTTAAGGTTAGTCCAAAATTTACACAGTGTGTAAATCATTGAACTTTTCATTTTAATTTTGAAGCACATTTTTCTAAAGGCGCTTTGCCGGCCCGCAAACTTCCCTTGATTAATAAAATAAAAATAATTTCTAACCTCCTTAAGGGGATCCTTAGAATATTTATTTTCTAATATTGATCATTAGATTTTAAAATAATTGAGATGATATCCTTTATTCTTTATTTTTTTAAAATCGCAGTTTACTTAATTAAAGGATAACCAAATGAATCAAGCTCCGACTAGAGAAAAGCTTTAAATTAGTTATTTTCTATAATATTAATTACAGGTTCAATTATTACTATTAATTTGAATTTGAACGAATAAGAGAAAGTCAAAAAACATAGGAAATTATACCTTTAATTATTTTTTAATTTGGACCAGAAGAAGAAACTGACCGTGAGAAATTTAGTTGACGGGGACATAAACCTAAATTCCAATAATCATCTAACGATAGTCTTAGGAAGTGATAATGCAGATAAGCTTTTAATTCTGAGTCAAAGTTAATCGGAGAGTTTGGTCCGCTAAAGCGAGCTGGTGGTTCGATGTGTTGCCTGAATTAAGGGGATTCATTTATTTCTGTTATTGAAACAAATAATAGATAAAAACTTCCTTTTGATAATAATCCAATGCTGAAAAACAAAAAATAATTATAATTATATATAATAACGTGGTTTTATTTAACTAAAGAAGAAAACGAATTTTATTCCATAATATTAGAGTTTTAATGGATTATTTTACTCATTTTCTTTCTCGTTTTTAGCTAAATTGTTAACTTTATCTGATATATATATATATAACGAAATAATTTCTTTAAATATTCCCCATTTTCGTTCATA
>JAAAKE020079746.1:0-24630 GCA_010014785.2 Anisolabis maritima | reverse complement strand
ACGAAGATTTTTGAACGTTAGATTTTTTGAGATTTTCTGATTTAAATCGCTCCAATCTACTATTATTAAATAAGCTAATCTTGTAGGTATCTATGTAAATTTTCAAAAACGGCTCTAAAGATTTTGATGAAATTTGGTATATTTACTAATTCATGTACAAAGAATTGCGCTGTCTCATCTCTGGGAAAATTCGTTCAATATATGAAATAGGAACGAAAATGTAGGATGAAATTTCAGCATCTAACGAATTTGATCTAATTTAGTGTATTTACAAATTCGGGTGCGAGGAATCGATTGCGCTAGGTCTCATCTTGGGAAAATATATTTAGCCTATTAAAAGGGTAGAATATACTGAACGAAGAAAATAAGTGATGGCGAAATCTTTATGAAGATTAATGATAATGATCAATATGCCAATAGATATCCACAAACAAGAAACATTTTCTTACCACGATATAAAATATTTTTATATTATTTAAATTCATTTTTACTTATAGATTCTAAGAAAAATATTTTTTCCCCAAAGATTAATGTTGATGACAACGGAAGGCCCCTCCTCTCTTACTATATCCTTCGCTATTTTCCTTATAGATTTTTTTAAATTTATTTATATTTTATTTAAGGAAATATTAATATATTTATTAATAGTAAAAGTTAAAGTTATTATTACGCTCTTTGCTTTACTTTAATACACTAAGGGTTGTGTATAGGAAAGTCTAAAAACGTGATTTTTACGAAATCGAAATAATCTCAAATTGCGGGCTCCTGACCTCATAAAAATTATATCTTTATATATGGATATATCCCCTATTTTTTTTACACATAGGGGGTTAAAGAATAAATATTATATACAAGAAGAACAGTCAAACCAAACATGGCAGGAATTCATAGAAAAAATAATTAATTCTATTTTTTGAAGACTGATTAATTAATTATTATTAGATTATTTGTTGAGGGAAGGAGATGGCAGTGGGTTTCATTTTCTAAATGGAGGTCGCTAACTAAAATAATTTCAATTTAATTTTCTCCTCTTTCTCATTTAATCGAAATAAAATCAATTTCAAGTTTTTTTTTGAGCTATTCTTAAAGATAAACATTTGTGTTATTGGAAAAGTAAAATTGATAATTTTAGAGAAAAACGTTTATATAATAATATTTTTGTTATTTTTGAAGAAAAAACACTGAAACATTCAGAAGACTTTATTTTATCTTGAAAATAAAAATTGACTATTATCAGCCCCAGGACTGCCCAACACAAGACTCAATTTATATACCATAAACCCAGGACTTGCCTTTTTTTACAATAACACCATTTCAGTGATACCATGAGGTGCATAAATTCATTCGTTTTTGCTTGCTAGACTGAAGTAGACAACCCAAATGACCAATCCACAAGTGGATATTTGCTCCAGAACATCTCTACAATCGTAGAACGCACCTCGCATATTTACTTGTTAGTTTTTGGTAAGATTTACGTAAGTTTTTCTTTAGTTCAATTAATTTAAAAAATCATAAATAAATTGGTCATTGCCTTTCAAGAAGAAAAAATAAACTAATTTATGCATTTATGTAGAAAGATTAAGAAAATGCAGTTTTTGTAAACTCCCTTGAATCGAAAAAAAGTGGGTCATCTCGTTTGTATGTAATATGCGATTGTGGTCTGAAAGTTTGACGAAATAGAAAGGAAATTTTATATAAAAGCTTTTAATCAAGAACCAAAGACAATGAAAAAAATTTTCTTAAAATTGACAGTTAAATATTTTTTTTTTTATTTTTGCATTTATTTTTCCATATTAAATAAATAATTAGCTTGTTTTTTTTTTTTTTGTTTAAAAGATAATTCAAGGAATTTAATAGCTTATACCGAAGATAAGATCAAAAAGCAAGGGAAATAAAAAAATAGGGGAAGTTTTTTTAATCAATGAATTTTTTTTTATATCATATACCACCAGAAATGATTTCATTTTAGAGATAAAATTGTCTAGTATCATTAAGGTTAATTATTAAATAAAAAGTTCAGAGGCCTTCAATGAAGAAAAAAAATCTATGAATATCCGTCCATTGATTTCAGATTCCAAATTTCCCGATCTATTAACTAAATTGGTTTCGGAGATGAACATTAGAATAAGACAGTCTTTTATATGTATACATTTTTTTCTTTGCAAAATTATCCAATTAAAAACAATTTTTTTTTTAATTTTTAGAAAGCAATAATATTAATATTGTATTATTAGAGGAAATTCACTTTATTCAATTCAATTATCTAAATGATAATAAAATAATTTATATGTTAAATTCTCTGGTGAAAGTAATTAAAGAGCAAAGGTAGAACAAAAGGGAACTTCAATTGCAATCGAATAGAGATAAAAGTAAAAAGAGACGCTAGCAAGATAAGAATTTAAAAAAAAACACATTGAAAAAGGAATTCAGATAAAATTAAAATATAACCTATAATGCATTATTTTAGTTTTCCTTTAAAATGACTTTTGAAACTCTTAAATGAATAAAAGTCCAATATAAATAATAAGTGTTCAGTATTTATATATAAAAATAATTGGAGATTAATACAAGCCTGAGAGTTAGGCAACCGCAACTAAAATCTGATTCTTTGGTGTCTTTCTATAAAATTATAGGGGCATTTAAAAATATTTAGTCCAAGATACTGACTGAAGTGAGCAACACTAGAGAAAAGTATGCACAATCAGTCTAAGAACTATGGAAATTCAATCAATTTGAGGTGAAATTTTCAGAAATTGCTGAGTGCAGTGTGCAAATTAAAATAAAATTTAACATATTACTTGCTATTTGAAAACTTGATTAAATAAATTCGCGATGCGATCCGATTCGCTTCAATGTGCTTAATGGTGATATTAATTAATTGGCCTCCCATTGATTTAGAATTGGATTCAAAGGGGCCTCATCTGATCTTTTTAAAAATTTGATAATGATATGGCCTATCTACTATATATTTTCTAAAAAAAAGAGCTATCATTCACGATGTGGGTCAGGGAAAAGAGTGCCCATAGAAAATTTCAATAAACAGCATTCTATTTCAATAAAATAATGAAATAAATTACTATAATAAAAAGTTTAAATAGAATTTCTAATAAGAACCACTTTCAAAGAAAGAAAAACTAACTCAAAATACCAACACAAAATTATTATTAAGACACAACAAGAATGATGATTACGCTATTGAAATACCGCATCTATTTATTTATTGAATTTATAATATTATAATGATGTTTCCTCACATTTTCTGTTTTATAGGTAATTTTTTATGCTTCTCTGTCCCTTTTTTTTTTTGCTTCATGATTAAAGGATTTCGTTTCCCATCCTGAGTGATAAAATTTTTATTGGCTAATAATTGATTTAATATACGGAGTCGATTACGATACGAATTGATAAATATACGGAGTCTGTATGGCCTCAGATGATAAAAAAGAATAAATATGCTTATGTGGCCGAGAAGTCAATATTGACAATCAGCCAGATAAAAATTTATTTAAACCAAGTGGATAATATGTATTGTAAATATATAATGGAATTATTATTTTTAAATGGCAGAAAAAACAGCTTTTATTAAATGATTTCTTTATTTTTATTTTATTTTTTTAATTCTTTTTCGGCACCTGTAGCCTCTTTTGAATTTTAAATGATTTGTAAATTTTTTTTTAATCGGTTCATCAATTTATAAAAATAATGTGCCGATCCTGAAGTCTAGGGAGGTGGGGAGAGAAAGAAAGATTTTTTGGGAGGAGGAAGGGGGGAGGCGGGTTCATTCTCCTAGATACGTCCTGTTACACACGCATTCATTTAAAACTATATTTTTTGTTAATTGGTCTTTAAACAGTCGGAAACGCGAGCGTGAATTTTGCATGAATAATATAAGCTAATCAAAGATATAAATCAATTTTGTTTATTTCATTATTAGAATTAAGCAAAAGATAATAATCATTCTATTAAACAAGAGAATGAAATTGAGAAACCATGTAACATTTAAAGGATTAGAAGGAAAATGAGAGAGAGTTAATGAAGGTTTCGTGCTCTCCCATGCTTTGTTTTTAAAGTGGTTTTTATTTCTGGTGGTCATGAAAGCATTTTTTAAAGGGTCTTCTGATTAAACATGAACATTAATGTACGTTTTCATATTTTCAATTAGATTTTTCTTTTTCTTTTTTATAAATATGAAACACACAACTTTCTAATCAGAAAAAATTTCCAAGTGGGTCTAACTCTTTTGGGAGACACTTATTTTTGACAAGAAATAAATATATAATAGACCATGCAGAGCCAGGAACTAACGTTCCCCTCTAGATACGTTCCTAACTTTATCATATCATTTATTATTATCACAACAAATAGTTAAACTTGAGGAAAACAGTAGCCGAGGTTGGAGAAAGCAGTTAAGCTTCTCTCTAACCATGATTGATTCTACACCATGGCAAAAATCTATCCATATCTATCCTCTTCTAAGAATTATGTGGAAGGAAACAAGTTGTGAAGGAAACAAAAACCCAACCAAGAATCATCCATAAAGTAACCCCGTCTTAAACACATTGAATACCTATTAATTTAAATAAATTAGAGTGGTTGATGGATAATTGTTATTGTCAATTTATTTAATTTATCGTTAATATCTCAATGGCACTAGAGGGCAAAAAATAATAAGATTTTAATTTTATAAACTAAGGTAAATAATTTTTATATTTAGAAGAATTATATTTTTTACTTTCTAATAAAAGTGTAAAAAGAAAGATACAATCAAAAAAATATTAATATAAAAATATCATAAATCCCATGTCAGAATGATAACATTTTATAAACAAACAAAGAGGTGAATGCCCTCAAATACCGATCAATATATACAGACGGCAATTAGAGATTACAAAAAATACTATTTTTTTCTTTTAGTTATGTTTTACTAATGACTCATTCCCTAAATTTGTTTGTCCTTTTTTGAAAAGGAAATTCGTAATATAATTCCTAAGATTATAAAAAACAAAATCGAGGATATCAACAAAATGATTGAGGGAGAGCGCAGTCATTTGTAACTTATCCTTATTAAAATTTATAAAAACTAATAGAATTTGAGTGTTGAAAAAGAAACAAAATACAGATAAAATTTTTAAATGTTAAAATCTAGGAATTCCAAATTTAGGACAGAATAATACTCATATGACAATTTGGGAGGACGTCGAAATTTTTTCTTCTATTTTTTCTAAAAGTTACGGAGTACTTGCTTCTTAAATCGGCCCTTAGTCTCAGTCAGTAAATTGAGAAGTTAAAGGATTGTTTGAGCAAAAAATAAGATTAGATTAGAAAAAAAAAACATTCTGAACAATTCTCCCTGATAATTTTAATTATAAATTATAAATTTTATATAGGCATACATGTAATTTAGAAAAGTTCTCATAGTAAAGCCTAACACCCTCCCTTTTCCTTTATTAATTTATATTTGTTTATTCATGTATCTCTATCATTTTCAGCTGATTCAATTCTAGTCGGATTAAATCGAACTATCAATCCTTGCAAGGACTTCTATGCTTTCACCTGTGGCAAATGGACTAATGAACATACTTCATCTTCTTGGTTTGTAGAAAGATCCACATTAATGCAAAGTCAATTAGCAGGTGAATAAGAAAATTACAATAAATTCTTTTTATATATATATTTTTTTTTATAATTTTTTTATTTTTTTAGGAATTTTATTAAGTGAAAAAACACATAATTATAATAGTAGTAGTGTTAGTAACGCAAAAAATCTTATGCATTCTTGTATGGATATGGGTAAGTAAAATGAATCTTGGGATCCAAAAGAAAACACTTTAGTATAAATAAATATGCCTGGAGGTTGTAAAATAAAAAATAAAATATTCATTTCATTAAAATCGATTTTATTTAATTAAAATCTGCTGAGGGTAATACACGCTACATACTTTCTAAAAACATTGGGTTCCCAAAATTGAACTCTGAAGAGAATAGGGGGTTTACCCATCTTGACCTTGATATATTACAATATCTTTGGTCTCTCGACTATCGAATTATATCATCAACTTGCTTTGCTTATCATTACGAAAATTATTCAAATGATTTTTTTACCCTCAACAAATGCTAGTGCACCTAATACTTATTCGTCAAAAATGAACGAATATAAACGATACAAATCATTATAATATTCTTTTTCTAAGTTTTTTTCAAATAAGAAGAAATTTAATTTTTTATTATTAAAATACATAGATAAAATTTTCCCTTTTACAGATCGACGCGAAGAATTAGGTCTTAAACCGATGCTGGATTTTTTAGAGAATGCAAATTTACCTAGAAGCATTCCATCGGAGAAAACCGCTGCTGAAAATTGGAATTTGAGTGAAACACTGGCCAAAGCTCAACGTCTAGCGAGTATGGACATTATCATCCAATTGAGCGTCGTTCATGTGAAGAATGCTTTAAATATGACCAAGGCCTATTTGCAATTTAGTCCTCCGAGAGAATTTAATTCGCCACTTCCGCGTCTCATTGATGATCCAAACCATCCAAAATTCTCTGTAATTAAAGACAAAAAGAAATTGATTTTAGCTAAAGTACAATTCATTTCTGGACTCTTTCTTCAAGTAAATGATTTAATAACTGATCCTGAATATACTTTAAATACAACAGAGATAGCATCTGCCAGTCTCAAAATAATGGTCATTGATTCACTTTTATCTAAGGTATGGCCAAATGCTAAGAGTGGAAGCTCTAAATTGGAAAATAAATTTATTTAAAAATTTCTACTTTTCTGTGTGAATTACAAAATGGAATAATAGAGTAAATTGATATGTTAGTGATGTTTCAGTTTGATATCATGAGTAGAAGGACTCATCCACAACTCATGTTTTAATGGATAAGATTAATGCGTGAACCATAAAGTATCGTTTACATTAATGACATAAGAAACCATGCTTGCCAGAATTTTATCATTTGCATTACCACCTTTTCTATTGATGCCAGAGTATCTATTTAAATCTAAATAACGAATTGCTCTAATTAAAATATTAGCAATGAATGGGTCCTAAAACTTTCTAAGTTTTTCATGTAGTATTTCACATCTTACAATATATTTTAGTTATTTCCTTGTTTAATAAAATATATATATATATATATATTCTATTTATTTAATACTTTTATAGATTCGCTTCCCGTCCAGTGACAAAAATTTATTTAAATTATATTGGATACCAAATGATTTAAATAAATATGGACTGAATGGCCTCATGCCGAAAGATCTTAAAAAAATACTAATATAGATTAATTTTAATGGTGAACAGAAGGGGTTTGTCAGAAACGAAGTTTTTTCCTCTCATTGTTTTCAACTTAAACTTAACATTTAGAGAATTCACTTCATTAAAATTTTATTTTTATTTTCAGATGGTAAAAAAAACGCCATATACAGGTGTGGTACAATTAACAATTGAAGAGTTTCAAAAAATAATGGACGAAGAAGATTTAGATAAGAGTCCTAATAGGGTAAAATTATTAATTTTCATTTCTATTAAATAAATCTTTTAAAAGTAGTCAGAAATAGTCATAAACAATCCATATCAAAATAAATGCTCTTTTTATTTTATTAATAAAAGATAATGTTTTTTTTTTATTTGATTTGACAACGTAGTTATATCATTAATACATTAAAAATGTAAACAAAAAATTTACAATATATGTATAAAATGCATTATATATAACAAGATTCAAAAAAAAAAAAAAAAAAGAAAAAGTAAAAGCTATATTTACAAATAGTATATTTCTTATTTACTTTTCTATAGACGTCTCACTATTTTTATTTCTGTCCCTTCGTCACATGTGCTTAGCAATGTTCTGCACAAGACGAAAATTTCATATTATGAGATTTGAATATTTTAGTTTTTTTTTTTGTAGACATTTTAACTATTCTTTAAGAGGGAAAAATGTATAGTTTTTTTTCAATTAATTGATAACGATAATATTCGGTCCAATTAACATTTCTCGATATGCAATGGGATGCTATATTCAATGGTAGTTGAAATTTGAATCGCAAAATATTCCGGTTTTGTGGCACAATTGTCAACAAAGGCTAGTGGCTTTAAAAACAATTCGCAAGAGATCACCAAAATGAGAAATTTTTTTCTTTAGTAGTATGAGAAAAAATTAAAAATTAATTTGTTTAAAAAAAAAATAAAAATATATTAATAAATAAAAAATTTAGGTGGTATATTTTTTCTAATTTATAAAATCTCAACAACATAAAAAAGGTTCATTTCAGAATTAATATAAAGATCTAATATTTGCAGTTTGACGTTAAAAAATATGTGGAAACTTTATTAGGGCCTGAATTGAGTCTCCTTTATGATTGGAATGAAAACCTGATAATAATACAAAATATAGAATATTTTAAAAAACTAAGGAATCTTCTTGCTACTCAACATCCAGAATCGATCCGTAAATTTAATCTTTTGTAAACTCTTTAAAACGCATGATTGATTTGCAGGAGTTACTAAGGGGTGCAGAAATTTGTTCGTTTTTGCTGGAAACAAATGACTAACTTACTAGTGGAATTTTCGATTAATTTCTTCATAACTCCTCTAGAGCGAACCTCGCATTCTCAGTTGTTCATTTCTAAGAAGATTGAATCAAAATCAAAAAATCTATTAGTGAATTAGTCATGTGGATTGCCTACTTTACAACAACAAAACGCGTGATTTCTGCAATTATTAGAATTAGTAGTAGTAATTAGTATTAGAATATGATTTTTATCAGACAATTGTGTTGTCACTGTGCATAGTTAAATCTATCTTATATTGTTACATTTATTCCTTGTTTGTTCATAGTGTGCGCCTTCACTTGTGAAATTGCACATTCTTTTAAGGCTCGCACCATGAGGCCACTATAAATAAATATAATTTGGCACATTGCAACTTTTTTTTATTAGCACAACACCTTGCAAAAAATGAAAAAAGTTAATATGCAATTTAAATATCAAATTTAATCTAGTAGGAATAAAAATAAATTTGGGTATTTTATAGAAATTTTTGGAGCATATACTGTAGTTCAACCTGATCCATAAGTTAATACCCAAAGTCCTTTCATTGAGAGATTCATAAATTAAACTCTAATGTCGTCGACTAAAAATGAAATTGTTTCTCTTTCTATATTCCTCACTTTCAATATCTTCTTGCCAAAAAGGGATATTTATTGCATTTTCTTTAATATTTTTGGAAAGGTATGAGGGAATTTTAATTTAATTTATATATCTTACTATAATAAAAGAAATTATGAAAAAAATGTAAGAATATATAAGTATTTGAATAAATTTTAAAATATATAAAGATGCTTTGAGTTAAATTATAACGAGACAAAAAAAAATATTTGGCAAAATAGTTAAGCGGCATTAGTACAATATGATGAGCATTCTCAAAAGTTACATCGAAATTTTATTGACTTTTTTTTGCGAGTATTTCCGTTTCAGACCCAAAAGCACGCGGATTCTGAGTTTTTCTGAGCTCGAGACATCGAACTGAAGTTGAGAAACAGACAGTTAAATCAGTTTAGTTAGGGATACAAGAGTGGAATGCCTCTTTATTGCTCAATTCTTAGTTATTTTTGGCCTATAAGAAGGAAAAAACAAAATATGAAAATAATAAAATGCACATTTGTTTTTTCGACAATTTCCACATTTTTTTTATTACATGTTTGTAGCTTTATTCAAAATCAAATAACTTTTTTTTTTAGAAAGATATGTCTGGTGGGAAATGGCTGAACCTTTGATTCCTCATTTAAATAATGACGTCAAAGAATTAAGGACAAAATTTTATCAACAATTTTTTGAAGATTATAAAGCTCCATCAAAGTAAGAAATATAAAATTTTGAGTTTTTTAATTATATAATAATTTATATTATTATTATTTATTTTTATTTATAAGATTAATGGATTGTATTAATGCTGTGAAGACTTTTTATCCAATGGCAATAAGTCTGATGATGGCAAATAAACATCCTATTAATAAAATAAAACACAAGGTAAATTTTATATATTTTATAAAAATATCATTGTTTTTTTTTTCCGAATGGAATTTTCACTATTAATTTAGATGATAAATTTAAAATAGGGATGATACAGATTTATACTATATTTTAATATAAACATTCAAAATATGCTAGTTTAAGCCTATCCGCTCGAGTAAATTTCACAAACCTGATTAAACAAAAAATTTTTAAGGCAGTTCTATAGCCTTGTTAGGTGCAATCTAAAAAAATCTAAAATCTAAAACCGGCCCTTTATCTAACCAAATTGCCCACCCTTTCCCTAGAAAGTTTAAGTTAGAGACAGCGCATATGTTTTTCTTACTAGATTTTTTCATTATATTTATTAATTGATAATAAAAAAATAAAGAAATATATATCATTATTTAAAGATCTAACTCGGATCTAAAAAAAAACTTATTCTATTTTGATTGATTTCTACCAATAGTTTTCCTAATTTTTAGGCATCTGTTTAAGATACTTCATTCATTCGATTTATTCTTTCTAGGTGAAAGAAATGTTTGAAGATATTCGATCGACATTTAAAGATTTGGTTATAGCTTCAACTTGGATGGATCCACCAACCAAATTGAAAACATTTGCAAAAGCGAATGTAATGAGAAGTTTTATCGGATATCCGCAATGGATAAATGATTCATTTCATGTTGATCAAAAATATCCCGCTGTAAGAAATTATATTTTATGGTAAAATTATATTTATATAATGCATGTAAACTTTTACTAATTAATCAATTTAAAATTTTAATTTGAAAAAAGTTCGGAAAGAAAAGTTTTGCGATATGGTTTGAAATTCTATTTTACTTAAAAGTAAAATTTCTTAGTATGTTATTTAATAAATAACTAATCTAATAATAAGGAAGTTAAATTTAGCGTGTTTTCTATGCGTACTAGGAATAAAAAATGTTTTATAAAATATAATATTATTATTATTATTATTATTTATTTCAAAATTTTTTGTCTTTGATCCACCAACTTTCTCGGATTCATATATTTATTCTTTTTATAAAGGAATAGATATAGTAAGTTATTAACTGGTAGTGGGATCAATTTCAAAAAACTTGTTGGTGTTTGGATGAAATAACATAAGCTATTTTGTGGTCAGCGCTTTAATTCATTGGAGCATTGGGAATCATGTTAACCCGTTTCCCCTTCATAGATAGGTAAAATTAACTCGTTCTGCAGTTCAATCTCTAAAAATGCGAAAAATTCCGGAAGCTAAAATATTTTTTAGAAGGAAGGAAGTGAACATTAAAAATGCCAATTAGGACTTTATCTTTTTAATAGACCCATTTTTGCCATGTCTAAGTAATTAGAGAAGGGAATTTCGGATCGGACCGGATGCAATGCATAAATTTAATAAATATTTTAATGTGTGATAATACATTAAAAAAATTCTGGGGGATTTTTGCAGTACGATGTTATGTAGCCTAATCAGCTTGAATGTACATCTACCTTTACTCTACTATAGAGAAAAGAAAAATACAAAGACATTTTGGTAAATTAATATTTTAAATCTAGACGTTTTCTATGAATATTAAGAATTATTGGAAAATTATTTTTTTATTGAATATCGCAAAATTTTTCCTTTCGTTCACTGATATATATTTATTTATAAAAATATAATAATTTTTATGATTAGCTAACCTTAATTGTATAGATGGAAATGAAAAAAGACGAATATGTATGGAATATGTTACAATTTCGTGCAGTTGAGGTCTTTGGATATATGGAGAAACTTATTGAAAAAAATGAAACAAACATAAAGGAAACACACGAAAATGACGAGTGAGTATAAAAATCACTTTAAAATATAATTATTGTAATGAAGAGCCCCATATTCAGTAACAATTCTAAAGAAAATTTTAACTTAATGAAAATTTTATTATGCTTTAATGTAAAATTTCTAAAATTAAAATTTTTCTTAAGTAGCCCAAAGAATTTCCTTAGATCTTTTTAATTATATGACCTAAAGAGAAAAGAAAAATTTAACTCAAAAAGTTCTATATAAAAAAAGCAAAGCGAAATCGCCCTTTACTTAAGATTTTAAATATGATTCATTCTAGTTATTTAATAAATTATTATAAGAGAAATGAGCTCCTTATATAACAAAGATCGATATAATCAGGAATTTGAGAAATATATGGTATATTATTGTAACTGATATAAAAAATTCTATTAAAAATAACATTTTTTTTTATTTTAAGGTGATTAAAAAACTTTTAATTTTCTTAATCTATTTCGTTTTAGATGGGAAGGTGTCGATCCTGTGGATGTTAATGCTTTTTATAAACACAGCGTAAACGCTATCTGTAAGTTTTGTTTAATTTAAATTTTTTTGACTATAATACTCTATTAAATATGATTCTAAAAACTAGAATAATCCTGAACAAGGAGGCCAAGAGCAAAATGAACTCAAGAAGTAAGCCAAGGTTGATTATTGGGATGTTGTCATTTACTTAATTTAAGCCTTTCCTCTGTTAACTTAATGTAATGGTAAAGCAACTGAAAAGTGAAATATTTGTTAATTAATTAACTATAAGATCCATTTTATGATAAGTTTATTAATTCTTATTATTTCCCGAAATATATTCTTAAAATTTTAACTTACCAGCGTGATTTCTTGAACTTGTCTTCATTTTCCTATTTCCTTTTCACTTTTTCTTCAAAATCTCAATTAAATACCAGATTTTTCATTTTCCATTCCTATCAGGGCTCTTTTTATTTTATTTCTATGACTACGCTGCATTTGTCGTGATTAGAGAGTGAAGATAATTAATCCAGCATAGTCTTAGAAATAAATAGAATAAAATAAAAACAGCACTGAGTTGGAGGGAAATTAAATCTCATATTCATTTAAGAGACCCTTGAAGAAAAAGTGAATAAGAAATAGAAAAATGAAGACAAGATCAAGGATCATGATGATTAACGTGTAAGTGGCAATTTTACAAATATAATTCTCAAATAAGATGGACATATCCAGGACTCAGCATTAGGCTATCGATTATATGAATAGGCCATGTTTAGAAAATTATTAATAAAATGTATTTACCGAAAATTAATTAACAAATAATCCAAACTTTTCAGCCATTTGTGCGTCACTATTATTGAATAAACAGAGGAAGAAGATCTTTTTGTTTATGAAAAAGACGAACAACCGCCTCAACATTAGATTTTTAAATGAAAATTTGCCTAGAACTATTAAAGATAAAACGACAACATAATTATTCGTTATTTTAATTATAAATAAACAAAATATATATGGCTCGACCAAATACATTGTGCATTTTTTTTTCATTTAATTTAATACCTAGTATAAAAACCTAAAGGTTTATATTATTGATTAATATTCTTTCCAAATTGTCAAAATTTCTCACACAATTGCAAAAGCTTTTTTTTTTTAATGAGTTTTCTCAAAATACCACTTAACAAATCAACATCAGATTAATTCACCATATAAAATAAAGCTGTTAATAATGTTGTTGTGCTTGTGAATCCTTCACGACCAGATTAATTTAAAAATTCAATCTCTCGTGGAGAGTGTTGTTTATTATACGTATTTATATCATCAAACTGAGTGATGAAGATAGAGGAGATTGAATCCGGAGATCACGCAATTCTGTAACAGTCAGCAGGAATTAATTTGATCAATTTTATATTATTAATCAGTTTTTATAAGAATTTTACTAGAAGATCAAGATAATCAAAAAATAGTAAATTTCATTCATTTTGAAAAATGTGACAAGATGGTTGTTTAATTACTTATAAAATAAAATTAAACAAAATTTTAAGTGAAAGTATAGACAAACCCTCGAATACTTCGGAATTTCTATACAACATCCATATTTATACACAACCACATACGTACTGGTAACACGGGATCATCATCGAGTATAAATACGTTTTTTACTAAAAACTGTTCATGTCCAATACCTCTTATAATAATATTTTTTCTCCCTGACTCGGACTTTTCAATCATATGGTCCCTCATTTTTGAAATACCAAACAACAATTCTTGATATATGAATATAAATGCACAGAAAAGAACCAATTCAAAATGGGATTAGGTCGTGCGTACGTTGAACTTCCATTAGAAATAATTGGTTTAAGCCTATGTTGGCTAGGTCTCCTATATATCCTAAAGATACTTGGAAGTCATTTAATGAGAATAGCTTTCTCGGGCTAGGCGTTTAAAACAAATCTTTTATTAAAAAGATAGGACAGTGAAAGAATTTTTCTCTGGGAAAATATCTCTACATTAAGTTATCGAAATTTTTATAAAAAAACTCAAAATCGGGAAACTTTTCAAAAAAATATTCTTTTTTCCTTTTAGACTACTCAACTCTTTTGATGAAATTACGTACATTTTTTTTTTTGTTTAAAATATTTTCTTGAATTTTATTTTCTTTACATGCAGTCATTCCTGCAGGAATTCTACAGAGACCTTTTTATGGACGTGGATTAGAGTAAGTAGATTAAGTTTGTTGTCTATATAAAAACAAAATGAAACAGCTTATATTAATTCTTTTAACATTTTAGTATATTAAATCTTTTGAATATTTATCTATACTTTCTTCCTAGTCCCTGTTCTAAAATCAAATAAAAAAAACTAAATAAAATAAAGTGACACTAAAAAATTAAAATTCTGGAAAAAATAGATCTATTTTGACTCTTTATATAATCGTAGTCAGGATTTTTGTTGGAGAGATCCTAAGAGAATTGTGTTTCATATTAGGGAATTAATTATGATACTTATTAAATAAAAATAACAGAAATTTAAATTGTCTTGGCATTTATAATTAAAATAAATACTAAATCAGGAAAAGATATTTTTTTAAATTAATAGTGGAGTTCAGCCAGGTACATTCACTAAAATATCTACTGTTTATTTTAATATTTTAGATCTCTGAATTATGGGTCAATCGGCACGATTCTTGGGCACGAATTTACTCATGGATTTGATAGTTTTGGTAAGCTTTTATTTTTTTAATTTTTTCTTATTAATATATAGAAATAAACAAATAAGTATTTCTCATAAAAAGTTTTAATTTTAAAACACTTCATCTGACAAACGTTGCTTTTGGAGAAATAATAGATTTTAATTCGGCACAACAAAATATTGGCTGGAAAAAATTGTAAAGTAAATATGAACTATTAGAAAAAATTAAAACCCGAATTAGTACAAGAGTTTTATATATGTTTGAATCTCATTTGGAGTGCTTTAGAACTTAATAACGTCTTTTAACAAATAATATATTTTATATCAATGAGCTTCCTGAAATCATTAGATGGCTATATCTTTGCAAGTAGAACACACCTGAAGACTGCATAAATAAATAAAACTGAAATGAAATGCACAAATGTACTCTTTTTTTTAAAAACAATTTTATAAATAAAAGACAATACCAAAAAACAGAAAACAATCTTTCATGACTATATATCTATTTTGAAGTGCATTTGATTCAAAAAACATTTAATTAGTTTTGCAAAAAGATTATTTGATTTGGTAAAAGATTCATGTGATTTGCAAAAGGGTAAAATTAAATAAAAAACCTATCAGAAAACTTTAATAAATTTATAACCTTTATTTCAATTTTTAATATTTTAGAATAAAAGTATATAATATTAATTAAACAAATATTAATTAGAGATGAACTTTTATCACATATTTCATATTTATTTTTACCTTTAATATCCTCTTCTCAGTTTTCATTATATTCCATTATTTATTTGTATTGTGAAAGAATCCAATGTTAATAAAATTAAAGATTCTTGAATTAATATCATTATTTACATACATAAAATCAAAATTTTATATATAAAAATAAAACTATTTAAATTTCATAAAATTGTCTTCTTTTTATAGAAAAAAGTAAAAAAAATGAACAATGCTCAGAACGTCTTTCAATTCCCAGCAAGCTGTTCGAAGATCAGCGCATGCGCAAGGCTCACCGCTTTACGCCGGTCGAATTAAAGGCTTCTTTCCAAAGACAAACTAATTTCTCACAGGGACAGGGGAAAAATTCCAAATCGCAGTTGATACAGTATCATCATCATCCGAGAAAATGGATTTCACTAAATCTTTCTTTTTTTAAAATACATTTAGATTCACCATGCTTTTGCCCCAGCTGATAGTAATAAACATTAATATTAATAATGTATATTGTCATTGGCATATATAAAAAATAAAATTAATAACAATCCTGGGGTATTAATCCTAAACACCCCTTTCTGACTGCTTTAGTGAATCCCTCCAATCGGTAATAACGTAGCAAATAGGGGAGCAAGTCTCCCCTCCTCCTTCTAACAAGTGTGAGCTTCCAGAGACCATGGTTCAATTCTACCAATCAACATATGGTTTAAAAAATTATTTCTTTCCTAAGGACGCCATTTTGATGAATATGGAAAAAGATCGTCTTGGTGGAATGAAACAATTGAAGAGAACTTTAATGAAAAAGCCAATTGTTTTATAAAACAATACTCTTCATTCGAGGTTTTTATTTTATTTAATATTATTTTTCTAAATATATAAAATAATTAATAAAATTTTTTTTTAGCTAGATGGAAATTATACTCTAGCAGAAAATATTGCAGATAATGGAGGCCTTCGAGAGGCTTATTGGGCATTTCAGAGGTATAAGACTAAACACCCGGAACACGGACAACTGTTACCAGGACTGGAAGAATTTAATTCTGATCAACTCTTTTTTCTTTCTTATGCAAATGTAAGCTGAAATCTTCTTCAAATGATGCTGATGCTTCAAGTTTAAACCGATCTTTATTTTTATTTTACAAAAAAAAAATAATTATTTTGCAAATAGCCTAGTTTAACCTTTTTCAATAAATTATTTTTAGTAAAATATATATATAGTATATTGTAGTTTCATAAACAGTGATGACGATAAAATTCTTCTTGTAGTTATAAACCAGAGAAGAATAAAAAACTTTCAAAAAATCATATAAAAAATTTTTTGTAAAATGTTATAAAATATGTTTTTAATGTCTGTTTATATATGTTTTATACTGGGATGAAGACACCATAAAAAGAGATATTTTTAGATCCTTCTTCCATTCTAACTATTGTTCGCTATTCGTCGATTCAATCGCAAAATATTTTTTCAAACCCATTTCAAGTGCCATTATTTCACTTTATTGGTAAATATTTCGGCCTTCATTGCCACAATATGATTTTATAGTCAACTTGTGTTGTGAGAAAATGGTATTTTATTTATTTATTTTGGTAGATATATTTGCTAATAAAGTTAACTAAGTGATAGCTGGGTAAACAGTTGGTTTTAATTTCAAATTTTAATTTTAATTTAATTAATAAAATATTAGAGAGGGAAGAAAAATTTATATTAATTGAAGTAAAATCTCTAATAGACATTCCGAAATAATAAATTTTTTGCACCCTTTAAATTTGCATTTAACGACAGATTTTTGGTGTCCAGGATATATAGAAGTTTCAATATATTATAACAAAAACGATAATAAATAATAATGGATCAGCTAAAAATAGTTAATAATAATAGCGCTGAGAGCACCAGTGAATAAAGATTATTATTTTAGAATAATCTATGTTATAAAAAAAATAATAGAATGAATGAATTTTTAGATGTGGTGCGGAAAGAAGAAAGAAATGAACAAAGATGTATCATTACTGGATTCGCATAGTCCAGCCATGTACCGTATTTTGGGATCGTTGGCCAATTCGCCTGAATTTGCAGATGCCTGGAAATGTCCAAGTGAAACGGAAATGAATCCGAAGGAGAAGTGTATTCTCTGGTGATAATGATCACTAACAAATAGTAATAATAATATACTATTTTATATTTCATGATAAACAATAAAAAAAATGTTATCTATTTGTATATAAAGAAATATATATATATATATGTATATATATATATTTTAAATATAGACATGGATAATACACTTTATTTATTAAAAAAATATAGTTTAAAAAAGTTCTCAAAGCGGAGCAGGCGTTGGCACACTCATTAGTGGAGAATCTAAATAATCGATGTTTGTCGGAATCGGGGACGTTTCTTGTTGAGTTCCAATTTTTTCATTCAATGAATTAAATAATGATCTTATTGATTCATTATGCTGAAAATAAAAAAAAATAATATTATTTATTGTATACTCTTCATTATTTCTTAATAACATGTTATAATTTTAAAGTAAAAAATTTTATTATACTGTGTCCGCTTTCGGAATTTCATAAAGGGAGGGAAGGAGCTTTCCCCTATAATATAGATATCATAGAGAGAAAAGATGGGTAAGAATCGTTGGGATTAATGTTAATGTTAATGGTGATGAAATCTTTTTCTTCACAGTTTTAGATCAGTGATAAGATTTTTGGAATTCGTATACCGGATAGACTATAGCTATCTAACATATCTAAGAATTTGGTTCTGTTTTTCAAAAACCACACTAGGTACTAAATTCATATTTACTCAAAACTGACGTCACATGACTAGGTCATTAATCATTTTCAATCAAAACGTATATTCTTGGATAAATCCTTCAAATGACTCGCTTTACTTATTTATATATTAGACAAATTTTCAATTACAAAAAGAACCTATCATAATATAACATATTTTAAACTTAAGAGATTGGTCAAAATAAACAAGCACATAAAAACAAAAATATAAAATGTAATAGTTAATAGTGATGTAAAAGGAATCTCCTGAAAAAAAAAAATGATCATAGAAATATTAGGATTAAGATCACAATCTATTTATGTTTTTTAAAATGATTAAAAAGAAAGAATGTCAATTTGAAAAAAATAAAGCTAATTATTTATAGTATTGTAGGCATTCGATAGAAAAAAAAGAAAAGAATTTTATTAATTAGGTATACTAAAAATTAATTTTTTCTCTCATAAGTTCGTTCTATAAATAAGAATAAATTTTAATTTGGAGATATATTAAAATTTTTCTCTTTTTCTCTACTGGCTACCTGCATTCTTCACATCATTTATATTATCAGTGATTTTCTCTAAAAAAACAAGTACAAGGGTTTTTTTGGATTTTTTTTTTTCCACAAGATCAATACAATGAAACCTAAGATGATTGAAGAAAAAGATGAATGTGAGAAAATGAAATTATTACGTTTTATAAAGGATAACAAAAATATATGCGAAAAAATGATAGATTGAATTTCTACAGAAGTTATAATATAAAAAAAAATTTTATAATAGCTATATTCTAGATATGAATTTCTGGTTGTTTCATAAATTGATGTGTATTTCTGTTTTATTCTGGCACGTTTTTAAAAAAAAATTATTAATTATTATTAGGCGTGTGAATAAAAAATTAGAGGTATAATTTTTTTTTTTAATTTTAACACATTTTCAAGTATTGTCTGAACATATATTTTTTCTATGTCATCTCTAAATAAAATGATACATTTTTCAAAAAAAAAAACACATTAATATTATATTATTGTAAGATACCTATTATATTAATGGGAATTTTTCTTTTAAAATAAAATCTAATTATTGTTTTAAAAGTAGAAATTTTTATTTAAGCATTAATTCTTTATAGGGACTTATCTGCGGTCGTCTAGTATTTGATGAGGTAAAGGAGAAATATTCTAATTTTGACTTTTATATTTATCTAATAATCTTAAAAAAAAAAAACTTCCAAAACGATATTAATAACAAATATAAGTTAAGTTTATATGAGATTAAAAACTTACTTGAAGAACTGGTTGAAAGGCTTTTACTATAGTTTGTAATCGATTTGCTGAAAGTTTCGGGTGAATATACCAAACAAGTTTTATCAAATGTTTGGGTACGTTGTCTCTGCTAAGGCCAGCAAAGAAAAATTCATCAAAAATCACCGTGCAAAAATCCTCGGTTGCAAATTCTTCAGTATTCATTATCAGATATGAAACCTAAAAATTAAATATAATATTAATTTAATCAATTTTTAACCATTTATTTTATTTATTTTCCTTACCAGAGAATGAAGAAAGGGATCCTCAAACGCTCTATCATTTTTACAATTGGCTAACGTGCCCAACACTCTCATGAGTCCAATTCTATCTTTTGTTTTCGCCGTATGTAGTGTATAATACATAGCTAATATACTTGCTACGCTGCTCTCTTGTACGTAGGCTTGGCATGCATCAGGTGGTGGACCTAAAAGTGGAAAAAAAATTGGATTTCTATATTGGATTCATTTTATATTAATTAGAAATTAATTACAAATTTTCGCATCTTAGATATAAAATATTGATTTTAGTTTTTAAATGTAAAAAAATGGGATGCTAATTCTTATAGAACAGGCTCTTCAGGGAGAGGAAAAGAGCCAAATGCTCAGACTCATTAAAAAAAATTTCAGCCGGGTCCCCTTTCTCAATTAAATTTTCTCTTTTTTATTTGTATTGTATTTAAAAATGAACAAATGTTCAAAAAATATTTTTGATTTCCCTCACTCATCTAAAAAGTGTCTTAAATACAACTTACCTGAGTGTTCAATAATAGTGATTGCAGATTCCCTTTCATCGGGTGGAAGTTTAGTATTTAATAGTCGTACTTGGTCATCAACCATAAGAGACATTAATGCAGGTAAAAATTTTGTTACAATTTGACTATCTAATTTTGGTTCTTTAAATTCCTAGAAATAAAAAATTCATGAGAATTAAAATATGTATTTCATATAAGAATTAATTATAAAGTAAACGCAAATTCTCTTCAAAAATTTATTGTTGAAAATTTTTTACGTACTTCATAGAGGGAGAGATGTTTGTAATCATACTAGAATAATTTTTAGAATCTGAAGGATGAACACGAATTATCATCTTTACAATACGACTTGACTATTAACTATTATTTTAATTGAATTATATATTCAATATATCTATGAGTTAATGTTTTATTTAATTTATTGATGGGAGTCCCCTAGACACACGATCTCCGGCCAGTCCGGGGATTCAGGATTCGATATCCATCGGTCAGATCTCTCACACCAAAATAAATTCTATTAAGCGAATTGTCTTATTTAACTGTAGTGTCTGTGAATGTGTATATATAATAATATATCTCATATGTATAGTCCAAAATTAGAATAAAGATTTTTATTTATTTTATTTACTTCATAACATCAAACTTTGGTATGAATCAGCAAACCGAAAATCTAATAGAGAAGATTGTATCTTTCACTTTAATTGAAAACTTTTTTAATTATTAAATTTAATAAATAAAATCCCGTAAAAATGATCATATTATTCTTAATCTTTATAATTTAAAATAAAAAACTTTTATTAAGAAATGTGTAATAAATCTCTTAGTTTTTGCAACTAAAAATGATTTAAGAATTTTATTAATTTGAATCATTTGTTTAGGCGGTGACCACATCAAAATAATTAATTAATTTACCTGTGTGTCTATCATGGTCCAGGCACTTAAGCCTAAAGCCAACATTCTTAAAAGTAAAATTAAAATAGAATTATCCTGAAATAAAAAAAAAGAGATAAGTTATTAATTTTTTAACAAATTAATAAATTAATAAATACCCTTGGCATTGCATCATTATTTATTAAATGTTGTAAAATTTTTGTTGCAGATAATGCAAGGAAGTTGATTGCGTAGGGATCACATAAAGTCATTGATAAATCACCTAAGACTTGTTCTTGACCCCGTTTTATACTATCTAAAAAACCCTGAAAATCAGATTTTAAAGAAATAATTTTTTATTATTATTATTTTAACGAGTTTGTTAGTAACCAACCTGAAGTTCGCGAGATCTTTTTATATCTACATTTTTTTCTCGGATACAAGCATCAAGACACCAAGTAAACTTATGACAAGGATCCACAGAGATAATATCCTATGAAAAAAATTTACATATATATATATATTTATATTTATATTTATTTAATTTTTAAAGAAATGATTTTACATTGTTTTCATCTAATTATTGAGTATCTTAGATTTATTTTTATGGTTAAATTAAAAAAAACAATTATAATTACATTAATTTCGAGATCATGAAGAGCCATTAATAATTCGGCTCTTAATGTACAATAATGGATATTTCTCGTGCGAAGAAAAAGTGTCCTTAAAAATTGTAAAACCATATCATAGAGTTTTACACTATTTCCAATCATAAGGGCCAACTTTTGAACAACTTCTCCTTGTCTTCGAACCTACAAACAAAAAAATGATTATTTATTATTTTATAGAATAAGTTAGATTTTTTCAAAATATGGAAAAAAATAAATTTATGTCAAAAATGCAAAAACAGTCAAAACATGCATTATAAAATTTGACAAAGAAGACCCAAATGAATAGATTCTTAAAAATATTCAACATTTTTGTAGAAAAATTTTGGAAATAATATGAATTTGCAAATAAATTCAATCTTATAGCTGTTAATAAAATAAAACTTACTTTAGGCGAAGGATTGAAAAATAAATTTGAGAGATTCAAGTGATCAAATAAAATTTGTTCTTTCTCTCGGATATATTGACTAAGAAGAGGTGAAACTTCATCCCCGAATAATGATTGATTATCCTTCCAGATTTGTCTTTTTACTTCAGTATCAGTGTCGGAATAAAGTTCACGATCTCTTACCTAGTAAATGAAAATATTCAAATTAATTATATAAAAAAAAAAAAAAAAAAATTTTTAATATACCAAAACTTTTAAATATTTCTCATCGATATGTGGAGTATTTTTCAAAATACGCATAACAACAGGCCTTAAGGCTTTGACTCGCACTACAGGAAAACATTTTGATAGCAATTCTTTAAGTTTCTTGTCTTTTTCTTTGCCCCCTTTTTGGCCAAGTTCAGTTATATGTTGAACTAATTTATCTCTTAATTCCTGAAAAAAATTAATATTAATTAATAACTCCAATTTCTTGAAAGAAATGTTATTCTCTAATTAAAGTGTAATTCTTTAAGAAATTATAATTAAAACGATACTATACAACAAAAGGTCGTTGAAATGAAAATATTGGATTGTTTTGTGCCCACTTAAAGATTTTATAATTAAATTTAGTTTAGAAAAAATTAATAAAGTACATAATACAGCTTTTTTTTAGTCTTTTATGCATCTGAGGCTTTAAACCATTACTAATATATGATCGACGATTAGTCAGTTGGTGTTGGAGGCCGATAAAGGAATTAGAAGGCAGATTGCAGTAATAGTTATTATAATATACTCGCATGTCCCACACGACACTAACTCTAATAAATAAAAGATATGTATACATACATTGTTATATCATGACAACTTTGAGCCCGACCACAAGAAGCCAATAAGTGACTGAAGATGGAGGAATAAAATATAAAAATAAAAATCAAAGAGAATAAATAAGCCGGACAAAAGATCCATCTGGGAGAAGGTTGAAATAGAAAGAGCAGTAAAATGGAAAACAGATCGTTGATCTTGTTGTCATCAAAGGTGTGAGGCACTGAATTTAAATAAATTATACAAATGAGGTAAAAATTTTTATAATATCTAGAATTTCAAGAATCTAAATGACACGAAGAAATCTAAATATCTATTAAAATTATCTGTCTATTAAATTTTTTCAAACCCTAGAGAACTCAGTTTTCCAGAATTGAAGGAAAAGTTAATGTGTAATGGGTATATATATTTTAATTTATCTCCTTTGGGTTGATTATATATATCCACTTCCTACAAAACGTCATTTTTGAGCTTAATGTTCAAATATGTCAACTTCCAGGATGATATATATTTAATCAGGTTTACTCTGGTGATATTTCTATTTTTTTCTAGTTGCTTCAATTTATTTACTTAACAAAGATGTCTTTATTATATTTTTTAATTTAATAAATTAAAGATAATAAACCTACCTCCAATAAAGAGGTGTGAAAGTCCAAACGACGAACACCATGCAAATCAAGAAGAGGCAACATTGGCCGAAGTGAGGGTAAAATAATACCATTATCAAGCTGAAAAATAATTAAAAATATATTAGTATTTCTTTTTTAACTTCTTCTTTTACATGAAATTAACCTGAAATTGTTCTATAGCTTTTAGAGGATCAGTGCAGCTGGTGAGTGCATCGCGTAAAAAAGATTGGCCTGGAAGCCCAAGTTCTTCCAAGCCAGTCCCAGGCATTTTCGACGAACTCATTTTTATATATTAACAAATTGAAAAGAACTAAGTAATCAAATTAAAATCATTAATTAAATGTATATAAAATTCAAACATTGAATTAAACTTAATGTAATTATTATTCTTTTTGACAAGCAAGGAATACCAACAGTGAAAAGTGGAAAACAGAACAAACCAAAAAAAATAAAATCTCATAAAATTTTTTTTAAAAATTAAAAACAAAATTTTATACTTATTTAAAATAAATTACTATTATTATTTAATTAATTAAATTCAATTTTTTTATAAAAATATAATTATCACATTACATTATAATGATATGAAGAGCATACTAATTTATTTTTATTAAATAGAAAATCAAAATCAAAATAATAATAGTTATTAAATTTTAAATTATTTAAATTTATTTCATTTTTTAATTAAAAAGATTAATTTTTAGAATTTTTTCATCACTTAGTGTCCCGCCTTC
>JAAAKE020079735.1:0-24638 GCA_010014785.2 Anisolabis maritima | reverse complement strand
AGGGGCTTCTCACCTGGCTGCTTGCTTCTTCCTCCATTGTAAAATACACCAACCACTTTACTACTTCGAAATTTATTTCTCAAAAATATTTATTAAAAATTATTAAAGGAAATTAAAAAAAAAAAAAAATAAGATAATAATAAAATTTTAAATATTTAGTTGTGGTTTATATTATAGAATGAATATTTGTTAGTTGTTATTTTATAATTATTATGTAAAAAAAAATTTTAAACAATATATATATATATTGTTCATAATTAACTAAAATTCTACTGTAATTGTTTAATATAAAGAAGAGGATATTTCAAGATATATGGAAATTAATTAAGAAAAACTAAATTAAGATATTAGTACTGTTGATAATATAAATCTCAAATATAATTTACAAACAATTACAGCCCCTGCTTTTTACGAATTGGCAACGAAATGCACACCATATTTTCTCATTGAATATTTCATATATAGTAAGAGAAAGTAAAAAATCACAACTAAAATATAAATTGACTTTTCGTTAAGATTCTCTTGGGAGCATAATTAGATGCCGATTTACAAGGGCTGTATTTATTTAAATACATTAAGATAACAAATAGAGTTAACATTGCGTGCATAAATCCGTTCGTATTTAGTTACTGGAAAATAGGCAACCCTAATGATCACCTCGCTAATGCGTTTTTTCGATTGATTGCTCCGGAACTCTTCTAGAGCGGACCAAGCCTGCGCAGTTATTAAATCTCCCTAGAAATTAACAAATGAGCAGGGGTGATCCACTTTTGCAATGCTCGGGATTAATTAATCGGAAAAACTCATGAGTGCTTTGGTCATTTGGATTGAATTACAAATTAAAATATTTTTCAGTATTATTATTCATATTTTAAAGTAAGAAAGTTTCTAAAGAAAATAAAATATGCACTTTCCTATCATTTTTTGCAATCGTTAACCATCTTCTCTGGATAATTAAGATCGTTGCTCTACAACCCTATCGAGTATGCAATTCATGTCAAGTTGATTTTTATTGTTATTTTTTTAGATTATGTTATGTGTATAAATATCATTAATATTCATTAATTGAATTTAAAATATTATATTGGCTACCAATTAATATATATAAATAAGGACGTAGTCTAAATGGTCTCAGATGTCGAAAAAGACTTATAAAAAATTTAATTAAAAAAAAAAAATAAATAAATAAAGGGATTAAATAAAATTTCAAAGTTTTCTATTCATGACATATATTTATTATCTTATACCCAATTTTTTTTTGTGAGTTTTTTTAGAATATATCCGCTGCCACTGTTATGAAGATTGGTCCAAGGCTGAAGAGAAAGGTCTTAAACATTTTCACCAAGTTTAAATCGTGTTTGCGGGATAAATTTCGGGAGAGGGGGCTTTTTTTACCGCCCTCTGCCGCCTAATTCGCTTCAAATTTTAATAATTTCTTTGCCACACCTAGGGCTATAAATTTGTTAAGTTTTAGCCTTTTCCGATGAGTGGTTTCAGAGATATATGTCAAAATAAAAGCTACACACATATATACTCACACGCACATAAAGATTTTTTTTGCATTTTTGAGGTTCTTTTAAACCATTCAATTTAAAAATTGAGGAGGGAGATCAAATTTTTTATGATCATAATACTTTTCCCTTACTATTATATATAATAGTGTAGGAAAGTAAAAAAATACGCATTCTCTCTGTATATAAATGCCAGTGTTTGTTTGTTGTTGTCCTCCTATCTCGAGAAAGGGAATAAAGCGAGAATACGAGTAATATTATATTTTAATATAAAGGGGGAAGAAATACCAGTCTTTTTCTTGTCTTTTCATCAGGTATCAGGTCTTGCGGTGGGCCGGCTGTTCTTTTTCCTAGTCGCTTATTTATTCTCTGTTTTTGGGGGAGGGGGGGGTCAAATTTGTTATTATAATACTTTCCTCGTACTATTATATATATATAATTGTGTGGAAAAGTAAAAAGTCAAAGGGGTGGAACCGCTTCATTCTTACCCCCTCTCTTGTCGAAATCGCCACTTTGGACTATGAGTTCCATGTTTCATATAAATTTATGAAGTTAGAATTACTTATAGAAACAGAAAATTAAAAAATTATTGATATAAATATATATTCAAAATTTTTATAGATATTCAACTGAAGTTTTTTCTCATTGGTGGATAAAAGAACATAAAAGATATTCCATAAATAATGTAATACATTTATTAAAATTCCCAAAGTTCAGATACTAGTAAAAAATAAACTAATAAAAAAAAAAAAGAAAAATTAATTTTTTAATTTTTTGTTTCTGTTAATATATAATAAATTTAACACAAAGAGTTGGCTAGGCGAAAAAAATTACGCAACAAAAGTCCCTCCAAGATATACTTTAAGGTCAAGGAAGTATCTAAGAGATTGGCAACCTCTGTTCTAGATATTGTAAAAGAACTTCGCCCCACCATCCACCCTCACTTTATACATGTACTTTTAATGAATCCGATCTTTTAAACAAATATTCTTTGATATTTTATATATATAATAAATATCATATATATATATATATATATATACATCAAATCATTTATATTTATTATTTTCATATTTTCATAAAGATCATCTTCAATATTTTTTGTTTTATTGTAAAACGCATTATCTTAGTGCTTCAACTGTCTTTGTGCCAAATATATATATATAAAGAATTTAATATTAATAAATAATATATTAAACCAGTTGACCCTATTAAAAGATGTTATCTTTGCCGCGCCTACTTGGAAGCCTGTGTTCAAAATAATGTGGCCCCCCTATTTGTGCCTTTTGAAACTTCGATATTTATTGTGAAATTATTATTATTGTTGCCATTTTAGACCACATGAATGAATCTATTTTGCATCTTTAGAAACCCTTTATTCCTTTGTTCATTAGCAAAAAACTTCCTTAATAAAATGATGTTGAAATACCGGACGTTCATCTTTTAAAAAAATAGAAAAATAAACTGTTCTATATTTATTTAGGCATACTTTTCATAAATTAATAAAACAAAATAAAATTCTATAAGAAAAAGAAATGGAATATCTCTTTTCCCATATCATTACAATGAAGTAGCTCTAAAACACTGAATGTTACAAATTATATTATATAAAATCAAATATAAATTTAAACAACAATTTAAGAGAATAATAGATCATCATATTTTTATATTTTATATTTGAAAACTGTCAAAAGACTTTATGCCCAATCTAGAACACATTCGGGACACTATTCATTGAAGGAGAAACAACTCATACCTAGAATTATAGCCCCGTCTGCTCTTCTCTTGACATCCCTTGTTGAGACTACGCACGCATTATACATTAATATATATATATATATATATATATATATTTAAAATTATATTTATATAAATAATATTTTCCCACCTATATTACTAAGATAATTTTTTATTTGATCTTACTTAAATTTATTTTGTTTGACTTCCTGCTATATTATTTTATTAGATCAAGGGATAAACCTTGAATTTATAAGAAATAAGGTTCTGAAAGAAAAAAAACGAAAAATAATTTTCTAAATTTTATTTATTGTAGGTTTTTTACTTCTTAAAAGTTGAAGGAAAATTAAACAAAAATACTATTATTAAATTTCTTTAAATTCTATCAGTGGCTGACATCTGGTGAGTACGTGGATGGCGACCATGAATTCTCGGAGCTTAATGATATTTCTTCTTGCTTTATACCAGTCTTTCTACTCCTCAATGTATTCTATAGTTTTCAATACTGACACCTAATCATAGACGAAGATGACAAAATTTGACATTTATTATTTTATTTCTATTTCTAAAAATAATAAATAAAATAAATTTTTTATCAGGTTTGTCTATTTTATTTATTTATTTTTTTTTATGAATAGAAGTAAAATTTTAAAAAATGACAATATTTGATCGTTAAAATTTGAATCATACTATTAAGAGAAAATTTCTTTAAATCGAATTGGAAATCTGAAATTTATATTTATCCTTATGGATTACTCTTAGAGAAAAGTGCATAGAATTCTTACCCCTCTACCCCTTGCGCGCTTGCCCGTGGCTAAAAGTCCCATTTCGGTGGAGTTTTTTGGGAGTAATTAATATATTTAGTTTTATTTATTTCATTTTTATGAATCAGTGCCTCTTACAAAAATTTATATATTCTCTAAAAACATTTTTAATTCCCCACCTTAAATTAAAAATTAAATCAGAACATATCTAAAAAAAATCACATCTTTTTTATTAAAAATTCTTCCTGTAAATTACCTAAAATTCAATTCAATGTCAACTAAAATAGGGACATGCTGGATTTCAGGGACTGAAAAACAAGGACTTTTCTTATTGAAGTATTGTATATATTAAAAATATAAAGATATTAAAGTATTCTTATCTACCTTTAAGGTAATAAAATAGAATTTACTAAAACAAAAAATGTTTGAATTAACAATTTGATAATAAAATATTTTGGGCCCTATTTTACGTTGTCACAAATGAATTACGCATACATCTATTTTTAAAATTTTTTTTCTTTTTTCGTTTTTCGATAGAACAAAACAAGTTTTTAATTTTTTCCCTAAGAAGTGACTTCTTCAAGGTTGAAGATGTATTAAATTTTTAATTTGCATATATTTTTTTACATTTATTTATAACTTAAGTTGCAAATAATATTCACAATTTTATATTATTGTTATATTTTTTAAATATATATATAAGATAAAAATTGATAAAATTTTGATTATTATATTATGATTTAGAATTAAAATTATATTTTTTTTTGATTCCATGAAAGACGAAAACTCATTTGATTGTTTATTTTTCCCGACTTTCACGGATTTTTCAAAAAAATTTATATTTGAATGCGTTTCCGTCTTTCACAAATACTACACGAAGGAGAAAAAATTTTATCTATTGGATGTTTTTTGAAAACGAAAGTGATTATTATACAATAACCAGATTGGAAACTTGAATGCACACTCACCAGAACAGAGAAGATGTCCAGTAAGAAGTAATAAATAGAGAAAAATACTCATTGTGTGTGGAGTACTCGCACAGCCATAGTAAACTGATTAAATCAATGCTTGAGATAAAATTTGAAAGCCTTCAAGAGAGTGAGAGAGAGATAGAAAGACAGAGGAGAGGGCACAGTGTTTTGTATTGGGGTCAAATGGCGAGAATATACTGCAGAAGCAAACAGGACAGGATCTTAGTCCGTTCCAAGACACCTGGAGGGGAACTACAGAAGGTCATGACCCTTCTCTCACTTCTTCACCGAGGCCCTGAGAAGCGCAACTTGGTTCTTGCCTCTTGCCACTTCCTTTCTTCTCAAAAAAGATTGCATTAAACTTAAAGAAAAAAAATTTTAATATAATAATAATTAAGAAATCTCAAAACAAAATTTAATTACATTTTTTTCTCTTCTCTCTTGCTATTAATAATATTACAATATTATGAATAAATAAAAATAAATCCAGTAGTTAAAGTTCCACCAATTAAATTAAAAAAATAATAAACGTCTCAAGCAACATTATATATAAAAATATTTTATGAAAAGTTTTATTTATTAATTAAATAATGGTAGTAAATATTTAGGTATGAATTAGAAAACCAAAAAAATATTTATTTCTGCTGAAAAGAAAGCCGGAACTGAGCCGAAAATATCTTTTTCCAATTTTCCGCTCAAGTGTTTTCAATGATGTTTAGAAGGAATTTTGCATTTACCTCATTTTAACATTTTATTGGAGGGAGCAAAGTGTGTTGCCTTGTCTTCCCTCCCTAACTCTTTTTCTTTTTATTTTAAATAGAAATTTTCTTGCTTTTGAATAATATCTTAAAGTCTATAATAATCATAAAAACTTAATTGCTTCTTACAAGAAAAAAATTGTCACTCACTCTCAGAAAAATATTAAATCACTATTTCTGATATATTTTTTTTTTATTTATACATATGTATTTGTATATTACTTTTAAAAAATTTACTCATATTTACAAAAATATATAAAATTTCTTATAAAAATAAAGAATTGATCGAAAATTTGATGAATTGGTTATTCGAATCTAAATCAAATCCGATACATTTCTACTTCTTTTGAAATAAGAAAATAGGAACTTATTTTAATGAAAAATCACTTTTTTTTATCAGAAAGATTTATTTATAAGGTGATAAAATTCCATATATTTTGGAGGTCTCATCATAGACTTCACTATCTCTCTATTTTTTATGAAGTCACAGATCATATTCCTTCTTTAGAATAATCAACTGATGAAGGCATGCCTTGAGGTCTCGGAGAATTCTATCACTTTTCAAATAAATCTTTTTGTTGAAAATACTTTTTTTTTTTATTGAAATCATTCGAACACCTAAAGAATATAGAAACTCATCCCTCCCCATTTAAAGACAAAAAAGGCGTGATGGTGCAAAGCAGGGGTTCCCAAAAGTTTATTTATTATGCTAAAATTTTTTTACTTTGCCAGTCCGCGAAAAAATGTTTCGTCTTTTGGCGTTCCGAGAACGAAAAAGGTTGAGAACCGCTAGTCTAAGGTGCCTGAGAGACGTCCTAATTTATATCTGATGTTACAAGTTTTTTTACACATCTTTAAAATTCCATTTAAACATTTTAATTTTGTAATTTTTTACACCTATTTTCCTTATTTTTAATAAAATTTGGTGTTGTTGTTGTAATTTTATTTTGGGAGGGGGCGAGGGGGGGGGAGCAATTCAACATTCTCATGATATACAAATTCATCACTATAATACACAATTAAATTATAAAGTAAGCAGTAGAGGAAATAATATTTATACGTTATTTTGTTATCCACACCAGTTTTTCTTATCAGTCAACCAGTTCACAATAAAGAAAAGTTTGAGAAACACCGGATTAACCATTAACTATATTTTTTTATTCCTCTTTTGTAGTAATATTTTATTGTTTATATTTATAGACACTATCACTTGTGGCGACCTTGTTGCTCCGGTTCATCAATCCAGGTCTCAACCATACTTGTCTTTACTTCACATTAGCGATCCTTGTGAAGATCTTCTGAAGACTTTCTTCTTCCCAGTCCAAGGTAACCGGCTAGATATTTATTTTTATTTTATTTTTTTTAAGAGATATTAGAAGTATTTCATCATTGAATTCCATTCTCCCATTATATAAATTGATTTGTTTAAATGTTGGAATTTTATGAGATCTTAGAATTAATTTTTCATCATGGATATTAACAAAATATTTATTTTTCTCTAAAAATTCAATTTTTTTTTCAATAATATAATAAAAAATATATATAATATAAATGAGATTTGAATAAATTAAATTTTATTAATAAAATACAATTATTATATCATATGCATTAGTATCAGGACCGGATCGAGGCTGCATTTCGGGAAGGCAGGGTGAGACGATCAAATTCCTCTCTGAAATTTATTTTACTTTATTTAAGGGGTGTTTTTTGGATGTAGGAGGAGGGCAATCTTTCCGGTGTTCTCGATTAGAGAAGGTCATCATCTCTTGTTTGTTCGAGTTTTTTTTTTTTTTTTGATGGAACGATTACCTGATTTGTTTCCAACCCCTTCCCCCTGGATTCGCCATTGAAGTGAAATTCAATTATACTTTCAGACACAAATAAAATGATAAGATACGTAATATGTGATTGCTCATGAAGAATTATTATCTTCACTGTTTAAAGAGCTAGGGAATACGTTTATTTGATATGTGTGTGTCAGTCTCTTTCTCTATATGAATGTTTCTGGTAATTTCTTTCGTCCACTGTAGTTCAAAAATAATTATTCGATTGTGTTGAATTTTTAACATAAAATAGACCTAAATACCAACATCGTACTATTAGGGGAGTCGTTAACGGAGTGTACAAAAAATTATTTCTTAGTTATCATATAGCTTTTATTATATATTCTAAAACTAGACCTTCTCCCGAGTAAAATGATATATAACACTTTTATCTAAATTTGTTTTATCTTTATTAAAAAAATTATTTTAGGTTGAACTTAAGCATTCTTAATAGCCATTCAAATCAGATTAAATCAAGTATATAATATAATTAATGAAAATTTAATTGATTTAAATATATTAATTAAAATTAATTATTATTAATCAAATTATAGACAAAAAAATATCTTTTGAATTAATTAAGGATCTCTCCTATATTCCTAGAAGGAAGTTTCGGAGAAATAATAGCAGGCATTTTTGGGTTATTCTCACCTCATTTTATTTGTAAATATTTCGGCCGGTATAACGCCAGGTCATCTTCAATATAAAAATGAGAAAGAACTCTTGTCAATTAATATTAATATGTATAAAATTTTAGAGAAGCGGGGAAACTCATCCACCCGAACGAGCGTTTTGTCCGTATTGAGGCGTGATGTGAGCAAATTAACGGTATTTATACAAAAAAAAAATTCAAAAAAAGAAGTATAATACTAGATTATATTTTCTCAAAAAATATAAACACCACACCAAACTTTTTTATACGTAATATAGAAATTTTAGTGGAAAAATTAAAAAACAGCAAAGCCGGAAAAATAATCTTTTCACTTGCAAACACGCTTTTGTGGATGAGTGCCCTTCACTTCTCTAAAATTTTATATATATTAATTGACAACGGTCCTCAGTCAAATCATATTTTTGTACTGAAGATAACTTGGTGTTATGCCGGCCGAAATATTTATAAATAAAATGATATGATCCAAAAACTGCTGGTATTTTTCTCCGAGTTATCCAATATCTTGCGACTTGTATCTCTCTATACTGTTATTCGTTAGTAAATGGTCGGTAAAGTTTACCGCACGGCTTAGTCCGATCGACTTGTTTTTTTACTAAATTTTTTCTCATTTTACGGGGTTCTAGCACAATGATATAATTGACCGAGAAACGCTTGTTCGACAAGAGCCTGATTTTTTTTTTTTAATTAATATTATTCGAAAAATTATAATACAGCCAAAGTGAGAGCGTCCTACTATAATAATTATTTTAAAAGGACCACACCTCACTTTATTTCTCTAAAATTGGTTTAGAAGAAGATTATATTATATAGGAGCACAAACCACCCACGCACTAGTCCTGGAAATAGTAATTTATAGCACAAGCTATTTCGAGTCAGCCAAAACAAATTTTAATAATTTATTAAATTTTCACGACTAAATTCCCAACTATTATAATTCTACCACATTTTAAAATCATTTATTAATCCACCATATGAAAATACTTTCTAGACACTATTGTGTTGTCTGATAAGTATATAGTTTCTAATTTAAGAATCTTTACAGTAAAGTTAATTAATGTTAAGCATTTCCAAGGTTCTTAGTGATTGATTGAGAAATTTATAAAAATAATTTAAATAATGAATAAAGAAATATATTTGACATAGATAAAATATAAACTCGAATAAATTTAAAATAATATATACAAAAAAAACATTTCCTATTTGCACAACATGAAAAGGGACTGAGTAAGAAATTGACCTTATCCCCTTATATGAATATTTCCTCTTACAAATGAATCGTTTTATAATTAGCAAGTGACACCTGAGGGATAATTACCCAATATTTTTATGAAGGGTGATTCAAATTCATTAGATTCTAACATTTGACAAAAACAGCTGTACCAATTTAAATAATACTTTGATTAACACTTTTCGTCATGGAGAGGAAAACAGGGAACAGAAAATGCAAATAAAATTTGACTTTTTTTTAATAGACATTATTTCTTCAATTAAAAAGAAATTTATCAATTTTAAGTATCCAAAAAGAGATCCTTTTCCAGCGATCACTACTGAATTGTAAAATGGGAAATATGGAGTCATTTTTCTCCGTGCTAGCCCAATTTTTTTCCAAAATTTTAGTAATACTCTTGGCTAATGGCTCTCTACCTTGGCCTGTTCTTTTTTTAGTAAATTCTTTAAAGAGCGTCTCATGACTTAGCGGCTCTGGGGGAGTATATGGATGGCGACCACGATTTAATTGATTTAAGGCTGATATTAGTTCTGCTCTTTCTTTTCTTCTCACTTAACCAAGCGTCAGGCTATATGACGGGCCGGCTCGATCGCATCTATAATTATGCCGATCTTGAATCCCAATACACCTCTGTAGAACCAATGAAGTAATTTACCTCCCCTTTTGACTGGTGAAGCAGGGAGTTCATTTCAACATTATGTTTCGGGGAACAAATAGATCTTTGTAGGACGGAAGCAAGCTATCTTCTCTTTTTCTAAATGGGACTTATGTTTATATAAAAATAATTTTTAAATTTCCCAATCAATCGAAGATTAGGTAGGTAAAGTTAATCTAATAGCAAAAAAGAATCAAAGTTGAACTAATGCTAATAAAATGTGTTTTGAGATCCTTGAGCCCATTTAAATACTTTTTGGAATGATCGCTCTCTCTTTCTCTCTCTCTCTCTCTCTCTCTGTGTGGATGTGTGTCTATGGTAATTTTTTTCGTCCACGATAACTCAAAAAATAATTATTTGTATAGATAAAATTTACCTAAATTCCAAGAATAGAATGATTTTTGGTAAACATCGGACCATTATGGGGGAGCTAGGGAGAAGGGTGCAAATTTTTTTCTTAGTTATCATATAGTTTTTATTATATATTATAAAACTAGATCTTCCCAAATAAAATGTAATAAAATGTATCTAAATAAGTTTCAACTTTATTAAAAAAAATTATTTTAGGTTGAACTTGAGCATAGCTAATATTTATTAAATTATAGACATAAAAAATATCTTTTGAATTAATTAAAAATCTCTCCTATATCCCACTATTCTTTATTAGTAAATGATCCCTAGTGATGTACTTGTTATTTATTTGTTACTTGTTATATATATTATATTTTTTTCTCTTCTCAATATTTTGCTTGATCTTTTCTCAAATAAATTAAATTTAATAAATAACAATTGAGTATCTTGCAATGCTTTGGAAATATCCGAACTTATTTTTTTGACTTAATTAATGTAACAACAATTTTTGTTGATCCCTAATGATAGACTTGTATGGCAAGTGCTACCCTCCCCCATTCATTAAAGCTGGATACACCTGTGCACTGAGGAACCCCAGACGACAAGTACATAGGATAACTCAGACATTTTGTGTGTAAAGAAAAGGATGAATAGTAATTTTTAGTTTTGAAATTAGGGACCTTCAAAAATAATAATAACACTAAATTTGTTAAATGTTCTATTAAAAGAAGAAAAAAACTTTAATAATCACATTAATTTTTTTTTTTATAATTTCAAAAGGCCCGCCTCGTGCCTTAAGCCAATCAGCTGTTCTTTTGTCATTCAATTCTTCTTCTCCCTCCACTAAATATTCTCCTCTGATTTCTTTTAATTTACAAGTAGCTATAATATAAAGTACCTTTTCCTAGTGTGACGTAAAATATAAATCCTATTCTCATTCTCAAACATTATTTCCCATTTAAAAAAGTGAATCGTTTGTTATTTTTTTATATTTTCATATACGGAAGTTTTTCAAAGTGATTATGTTAATAAAATAAGAGAGCATTTACAAAATAGTTAATGATGTATTATTTTTAGATAGAAATGTCACATATAATTCATTTATATTGTTTGCAAATTATAAATAAAAATGTAAGTATTATGATATATTGAAATATGTCACCTTAAATATCTCTAACATAAATTCTTTTTTTTTTTTTTTTTAGTAATTAAATAATATTAAAATGGGTATCGGAAAAATTGTATCCTGGTAAGAGATTATATATCTATTTGTTATTTTTATAATACATTATAAATTGATTTTATTTTCTGATAGGTATCAAAAGAAAATTGGTACATATGACAAAGAACGTTGGGAGAAAACGAGTGAAGATCAACTACTTCACAGATTATCGTTTGTATCAAAAAAATCTGCTAAACTCAGGACTGAACTTATTGATGTTGATCTAGTCAGAGGTAATCATCATTTTGGGAAATTTTTATTAATTCATTATTATTCATTTTATAGATATATTTCTTTATTGTCATTAAAAACAATCTAATAGTAAAAATATGACCATATATTTAGTATTCTTTTGTTTAAAATATTGATTTTTATTTTCTTTGTTTGAATCACATCTTGCAATCGATTTTTCACTCACTTGTCAAGTTTAACCAAATTTTTGGTTTTCATGTGTACTTACTTCTTTATTTTAAAAAATATTTATCCGTACCGAATTTTTTAAATATATATAGATACATTTAAAAAAACACTTTTTTTTAAATAAAATAAAAACAAATTGAAATATTTCTCATATCTTTTACTTAAATGAAAGTATGATTCATTACAATTGTACGTGCAAGACATTATCATTTAAATTAGCACCATGACTACGTTAACATGATACTAGAACCAAAATATTTAATGACTGGTTCTTCACATCAACCCATAATTCAGCTCTGCTATTAATCTTGAACTTGACTTTTTAACTTGATTTTTCAATTGAGAAATTATTTTATGACTATTTGTATAGATTTTATTTTTTCAATACGAATTAATCCAATGGTATTTCCAGCCTTATGCATAAAGGATATAATGAATGTTGAATATCTATATATCATATATATACTCAACCTTCATTTTAAAACAATTTAAACCAGTACAATTTTTATTTAAGCTAAATACATATAAAATTACTATTAACCTAAAATTTTTAAAAGCCGTTTTGGCCAACCATTCCGTAAAAATTATATATCTATATAGAAATTTATAAATTATTTAGAAGGATTACATTATCGCTATAGGATAAGAAGAAGGTTGCACTTCTAGGAAAAGGAATATTTTTTCGATTAAGAAATGTTTCATGTTATAAATAGGAACATTGTGACCTTTATTATTTTCTTTATTAGAAAATATAAATATAAGAGATATATATTTATATTTTCATTACCTCCGCCTAAGTACACGCGAATGCCTCGGGAACTCCATTTTTGAGTAAAAATTATTTACAACCATTTTGATTAAATATATTTAATTTTAAAATAAATTTATTAAAATATAAGACAATAAGGTTTAAAAAAATTTACTTTTTTTTATATAGGTTCATCTTTTCCTAAAACCAAGCCTAAACATGGAGTAGTAACAGTTGCTCGACTTGCATTAAAGAGAGTTCTTTTTTTTCCTTATTATCAATATATATGGAGAGACGAAACTTCTCATCATGTTTTTTTAATACTTTTTCTTCTCTACTCTCTACAATTAACTAATATGTTTATTTTCCTCTATTATAAATATCATTTAGAAGAGGAAATTTTTGAGGTTGGTTTATTTGTTTTTATATAATTATGGACTTTCAATTAAAATATAATCATTTTTTTTTTTTAGAATATATCAGTTTCAGAAATATTCGTTCCTTTTGCAATGATGTATATTTTAGCAATGATTCATATGCAAATTGTCTCAACTCACATGGGTACCACTTTTGAAACAAGTAAAAATAAAACTCGTCGCATTAAAAGAACAAAACGGCGAATCGCACGAACAAGAAGTAAATTTTATTTGTTACTATTAGTATTTATGAATTCTTCAACTTTGTTAAATGATTATATATCTATATATGTATATTTTTAGCTTGTGATACTAAAGGAAATTTTGAAACAGCCAGCGAAAAAAATACATCTTCAGATACATCAAACAAATTCAAGAAATCAATCAAATTAAAAAAGTATTAATTATTTTACTTTATTTTAATGAAAAATTAATTAATTTATACAACCATAAACTTAGAATTTTCATTTTTTTATATTCAACTATACATGATATAAAGATGCAAAAAATGATAAGCTAACTTGGCTTGACTTGGTTTAATACATTACACAATTATAAAATTTTATTTTTTATTCATTGAAATTACTTAATTATTAATTAATTTTTCATTTAATTTAATAATTAAATAATAATTGATTTTTTATAATCTCTTAGATAGTTTAAACTTATTGAGGGCGCTAATCTAATTATTTTTTTAGGAATTTTTCAGAAGACACTAGAATAACGGATCTTTGGGATTCTTCTAAAAAACCTTATTCTCAAAATGCAACAGATAATGATGGTGAAAAGGTGGAAAAAACTACTGAAGAGACTAATAATAAACCAAATGACCCTCCAACACAAAATATAAGTGCAAGGTATTTTACAATTTCTCTAATAATTAAGAAAAAAGCTTATATATATTGTTTCAGATCTCAATTAGATAAAAGAACTGCGCCTCAAGATGACGATGGCTTTGAAAGTCTAACAGGCAATGGTTCAAGTGAAAATGGAGAAGAAATTCATGATACAAAAACACAAAAACAAAACGAAACCAATGGCAAAAAGAAAAAAATTCCAGACGATGAATCGAATGATTGGAATTATCATCATCATAAATGGCTATTATCAGGCATGAGACACTCAGATTCCAATCATGTCGATGCTGACGTTGAAATTAGTGAATCCGAAAATGTAGATAAATTTAAGACAGTGAGTATTTTTTTCACTATAAAGTAGCTTAAGCTGAAACCTTAATCTTGGAATTTAGTCCCGATTAATCTAACTAAAAATATAGACTCCGACTCCTCTAATTTTAAATTTCCGAGTAAAAAGAATATCCATTTAACGTGATCTTTTTCTTAAAAAGACTTTTCTGTTTTAAGAATAAAATTGTTGCTATGTTGTAATTTAATAAAGGAGAAAACAGTTTCAGCAATAAAACAACCGTTAGATGCTCAATAAAAATTCAAAATTGAGACGTTTTGAACAAGGTTTACTAGTTCATCTCAAGTCCATTTTGATCGTTCTATTTATGTCCAAAGTGGTCAGCTTGTATTTGGTGTGTGAGTGTTGAGTGTTCAACACCAATGAGACTGTACCATAAAACAAATTAACATCATTGTCGCTCTTATATATATTTCAAATATTTCAAATACAAACTGACCACCTTTGAGTATAAATACAACGATCAAATTGGAGTGAAGAAGAATTAGTAAACCTTGGTCGAAACGTCTCAATTTTGAGCTTTTATTGGGCATCCAAAGGCTGCTTTATTGCTGAACCTGCCTTCTCCTCTATTAAATTTTCTTTGTTTTGTTCATTTTAATATTTTGCTTTTAAATTATCAAATCAATTACTAAATGGATGGATGTATTTTTTTTAATTTGAATAATTTATCTTTTAGAGAGAACCAATAACTCGTCGTCGAAGCGGAAATCAGAATTATTCAGGAATTAATATGGAATTTCGTGAGAGCAACTACAATAGTAGCTGTGATAGCGAGGATCCTTGTTCTTTGGTTCTTGAAGGAAGTACAAGTCCTGGGGATTGGCTCGCTATTACAACTAATAGTGAAGAATGCAGTTATAGTTCCGAAATTGAAGATACTGAGAACCTTCATTTAGCATCTTCATCAAATAGTTTTTTAGATCACTCATACACATGGGAATATGAAAACGTAATATAAATTTATAATTTTAAATAAATAATATTAAAATTATTTTAATGATTGAAAAATTCTAAAAAATTATTAATTATATATATTTTCAGTATGAATTTGTAATTCAACATTAGTTGATAACAAATTGCAATATTAAATTTTTTATAAATTATTTCATATTGCATACCTGATGACGATCAGAGAATGAGTTACCGAATGATATATTAGATTCAAATAAATCAATACATTTAAGCCCACTCACCAGGTGAATAGGGCTCCCATGTCCTGACTAAGGCTAACATTTCTTATCTTTTTTTTTTCCTTAAGAGTTCTCGGTCATATTTTTGATTTCTCTTGCCAATCTTTCATCATTGGAATAATACATTCTGAAAGGAAAAATAATAAATTAACATTAAACTGAAAAAATGTGCATTTAATAGTAAAAAAATTTAATTCTGAAATTTTCTTTTTCCTATTATCCAAGAATATAAAAATTACTTTTATCATAAATATACTAACTATTACAATTTTCTTTTACAGTTTCCTTCAGTAATTCCAAATCTCTGTTCTGTGACATCTGACAAAGGTAACCATTATATTTACTAGGTGCGAGAGTAGTAGTTTAGCCTTTGTTTGGCGGCAATATAGTTTTTTATCGTGTCCCCTAGATTTAGTTTTTCTTTATTTGTAAGTGATTCTTTATTAGAAATTCAATTTGAACTTATTATTTATTATTTTTGTAATTTCAAGTTTTTATTGAAATTTATGGAAATTTTTTTACTCTTGGGGCCCCCGACCCTCCTTTGCCCTGTCAAGTACACCACAGGATGTTTTAGTTGATAGCTTATATATATAATAATCTAACTATTTTTAATTTCAGTGAGTTGTACCATGTGGGATAGTCATGATGTTAAAAAAGTAGATCTCTCAGTAATTGATATTAGTACTGCAATAATTACTAAAGTAGAATCAATGTCTGATAATTTGGACTATTTTTATGGAGGTTTGTAATAACTTATTTCATATTATTACTTTATAGATTTTGTCAACTTTTTTAAAATTTGGAATTAATTATTATTATTGTCCAAATTTTAAGATATACACATAATGTATATTTTAGATCAGGGATGGGTATTGTTTAATGTTTTATTATATCATTGCTTTCCACTGCCAATCTTAAATGTCATTTTAAATGAATTAATTAGGGTAAATGATAGATTGCAGTAATTTTAACAAAATTCTCATCCATTCTTCAAGTCAAAAGTTGGTGTTGCATAAATACATTGTGTTAGATAAGGCCCTTTGGTAGCTTACCTTATTATTGAAATATTTATATCTATGTATTGATCAGAATTCACATATCCGAATCGAAACAAGGTAATACCTGATAGAATAGGATAGAACCAATAGAATAGGGCTATAATTTTTAATATATAACAACAGAGCTCAGAAATATTTTTTTTTTTTTTGGGGTACAAGGTTGGCAAGAAGTATCCTCATTTTGGAGTTAAAAAGGAATAACTATCCCCTCCCTCTTCAAATGATGTAGAAAGTTATTTTATATTTATTAAAAATATAAACTTGGGCACTATTTGTGAATTTAGTACGTAGTTTTTTAAATATGATTTGAGGTGGGGTACAATTAATTTTGATTATCATTTGAAAAATGGAGTCAGAAAGAGAATTTTATTAAAATTTCTTCTTCCTAGAGGTCATTTGCCTTATCGAAAAATCATTTATAAGACATCCCCTAGAAACATATTATTCCAATAAACTTTTTAATTTAAATAAAACAAGTATTATAAATACCCAAAAAAATTTATCGTCACCGGATATATAAAAAAAATTATTTGAATTTTCAAAATTACATTTTTTAAAAAATTAATATAATTTTAATATCGTAACCATATATAAACTGATTTTTATTTTATATCTTTTTTTTTAGTACTCCTGAGACGTAATTCATCTTTTTGAGGCTACCTAATGTTGTCCATCCCTGATTTAAATTTATATTATCATATGAACTTTTATTAAATATTAATTGATTTAATTCAGTAAGCAAACAATGATCCATAACTCAATATATATACAGGGGTGTTCAAAAAAATGTACACACACTTTAAAATAGAATAGCTGCTAAATTATTGTGAGTATTACAGCAATATAAAGGGAATAGTTACATCACAGACACAGTTTCTTCGTGTTATTTCAATAAACTCTCAAATTGCAAACCAAACTTCCAAACTCTTTTGAGCACGATGCTGTACGTACCGTTACTGGCCAGGTTTACTCGGAGATGCTGGACATATTAATTCTATTATCCATTAGGGCTTTGTTTGGTGACGATCCATTTCTGATTCAACAAGATGGCGCCCTGCTGCACTTTCATTTAGATATGTGTGCCTACCTGGATAACACTTTACCGGGACGTTTGATAGGACGAAGGGGTCCGATTGAGTACCCTCCCCGTTCACCTGATTTAACCCCCTTAGATTTTTACTTGTGGAGAACCGTCAAGGGCGTAGTGTACAGTAAGAAGCCACGTTCACTTGTGGACCTACGCCATGAAATTGAAATGGCTTGTGAAGCAATCCCTGTGGCTACTTTGGAAGATATAACCACGAATGTACAGCAACGTGCTCAAAAGTGTTTGGAGGCCGGTGGTTTGCAGTTTGAGGACTTATTGAAATAACACGAAGAAACTGTGTCTGTGCTGTAACTATTCCCTTTATATTGCTGTAATACTCACAATAATATAGTAGTTATTCTATTTTAAAGTGTGTATACATTTTTTTGAACACCCCTGTATATATATATATATATAATTTTAAAACATAACTAGCATTTGAAAAACAAACATTCTCATTATTGTTTATTTATTTATTTATTTTTTTCAGGTTTAATGATGTCTCTTGTTATTGGGCTCTTACCTTCATTTTATCGTCTCTTAATGGCAAACTCTGAACCATTAAATAATTTTGAAAATAATACTTTTAATAATATTACTTCCAATTTGGGACATTTTTCTTTAAATGATTTATATTGTTCTATTTCTGAAGCACTTGATTCTATTATTGAATCAGCTTTTGGAATGAATAAAATGTAAGATGAATTATTAATTTATTATCTTTTATTTCTTCTAGATCTAGACTTTCTTTGTACTTTTAAATTGGATTTATTTCTAGCGGAAGGATTATAATATTTGTAGCACTCATAGAAAGGTGTGCCCTTTCAACAATTTTCATCTTTCTTCTTGTGGTAGCTGAACGAACGTTTAAACAACGTTTGTTATATGCAAAACTTTTTTCTCATTTAACTTCTCTACGAAGATCTTTGAAATCAGAATTGCCACATTTTCGATTAAATAAAGTTCGAAATATTAAGAATTGGTTGTCCGTTCGCTCCTACCTCAAGGTTTTCTATCTATTTCGCTTTTCTTTCTATTTCTTACTCTCTTTCTCTAATTAATGTGTTGAATTTTTTTAGAAACATGGTCCTCAACGTTCTGTTAATGTAATTGTTTCTGCTGCTTTTATAATCACACTGTTGCTTCTTTCTTTTCTTAGTATTGAATGCTTGAAGGTAAAATAAAAATGTAGATTAATTAGTTATTTTTAGAGGAAAGTCCCGATTATCTGACGAAGTGTCAGATAGTAGTTTCATAACTATCTTATGAAAAATATATTTATTTATTCTATTATAAGAATGCTTGTTACTTCTCATAATATTAAATAAAACAATTCTTTTTATAAGAATTTGTTAAGGATAATTTTTAAAAAATTATTATTTTAACTTTTTTTTTAAAATTATATTAATAGATTTTTTTCAAAAGTTTTTAAAAATTTCATTAACTGATTGTTATTTATATCTGTTAACAGCTGAATTCTATGACTATTTATATAAATTTATTTAGAACTCAAGTGAGTTTCGCGATTGCGACATACTCGGCCCCTTAAATCAAATTCTGCTATTACTATTAAATAAAAAGTTTTTTTTTAATCAAACGTTATGTTTATTTTATTTTCCTTTTAAAGAAAATTAGAAGCTAAAATTAATTAAAATATAAGAGTAGCAAATTCATTAGTATTTTCCAGGTTAAAAAATTTACTACACTTTTTTTACTTTTTATATACTATCTTCCTCAAAGGTAATTGGACAAACTATCATTTTTTCGTCTTAATAGATATTTAGAAGATCTTCGTGAAATCCGACTAATTATACTTTTATATATACTTTAAACAAATTTAATACGTAAAACATGAAATTTCATATAGCTCTCCAAATTATTCGTTAAGCCGAAACAGTTTGTTCAATTACTTTTGAAGGGGATAGTATATTGCACATTTCCTTCAAAATAAAAGTAAAAAATGATTGTCCAAAACTTTTTGAAACTGATACTTTAAAAAAAAATAAACTCTTTTAAACTTATATAATTTCGTCTGTGATATTTTAGTCAATTCCCTCGCTTCTATTCTATTTGATATTTATTTAAAATTTTTATTCTTGACTCACTTAAAAAAAATTTTGAGATTATTTTAAAAGACCAATTATTCATTTTAAATAAATATAGAACTTTTCAACTTTTTTAACTCACATTTTAAGTAAATATTTTTTAAGAATTATCCTAAAGATAATATCAAAAATAATTGTTTAATTTAGTTTATTGACTTATGTAATTTAATTTACATACAATAACAGCATGACCATATAATTCACCATTACAATTATTGAAAAATTAGTATATTTTATAAAGGTTCAATTATATCCAAATAGGGATTATTAAAAATGTCATCAAGGTAAAAAAAAACATTAAACAATTTTTTAATTCCAAAAATTTAAGGTAAATGCACAGCAAAAAAACAAAATCTCGAAAATTTATTATTATTTGGATTTCATGATGAAGAAAAACACTTTTAAAAATTTAATATTATAAGATAAAGGATAAGATATTTATTAATAAAATTTTTTATTATTATTATTCCTCAAAATTAAATTGTTAAATTGTTTGGCCTTTTCTTTCTTTTCTATCTCTTTAATTTTATTTCTTATTACAACTTTTTTTTTTTTAGGATTCTTTACGAATGCATTTACAATATAACTTGGAAGCCTTAATTTGGTGTATGGTACTTGGAGTTTTTCTTCTACGATTTATGACTCTCGGAACAAATATTAATATCAAATATCGAAATCTTTCGGTTCTTCTTACAGAACAGGTAATAATAAATTTTTTTATAATACTTTTGAATAACCAAATTAATGCTGACCAAAGGTTTTATATATAATTATATTATAATATATGTATATATGTTAGTTGCGTTCTACTTATCAGCTAGCTATATATAAAATATATATAAGTTGTATATTCTTAAGTTAAAAAGAAAGTATACATACATTTTTAAAAATTTTTCAGATTAATCTTTATTTACAAATAGAACAAAAACCAAATAAAAAAGATGAATTAATGGTTGCTAATAGTGTCCTTAAACTTGCAGCTGATCTATTAAAGGTAAATTTATAATACAATATTTTAATTTAACTATTTATGAATCCTTAAAAATTTTTCCAAATATATTTTTCCTTGCAAAATGATTAACGAAAAATTACTTAATTAGCATAAAATTCTGAAGATGTGATGATTGTAATGAATTTACAATAGATTATTTATATTTATAAGAGAATAATGATAGCAAAATACCAATAATGGTGACTCCTTCACAACCATCCTTAGCAACAAAATGTTTCTTTTACATAAAATAAAAATACATTATTATATTTTCATTGTGAAACGTTTTACAAGATTTTTTAATATAAATTAAATTATAATGTGATTCCGTACTATTTTAGTAAATTTATAATCTTTAATTCCAGTTAATTGTTAGAGAATAATTGAAAGTTGACTATTTTATTATTTTTTAGTTATAGTATCAATTAATATTTATATGGAGAAATTATATTACTTTTAAATTATTTATTTTAATTTATTATTATTATTAATATTATTATAATTTTATAAATTTTTTAGGAATTGGAAAGTCCCTTCAAGATTTCTGGACTTGCTGCAAATCCTTATCTTTATACCATTACCAAAGTCGTTATTCTCTCTGCATTGTCGGCAGTCTTATCCGAATTATTAGGTTTTAAACTTAAATTACATAAGTTAAAAGTAAAATAAATCAGTCTTCAAAACATTTTACGGTATTTCTTCCAGACTTTCTTACTCGGTAGGATAAAACTACCTTGAAAGAGGGGAGGAAATATCTTTTATGGGTAAATATATATTAGGTTGGCCAGCTTAGTGGCCCTTAAATGCTGCAAATTCAGAGATATAAGCGGATTTAATCTTAATAATATTAGTCTCTATTCTTTTATTACTATTAATAACAACCATAAAGGCATAACCAGGGCCGTTTAGAAGATGGGATTTAAGTTTTGATCCCAAAACGGCATAGTGTTTGTCTATGGTCTCTAAAATTAGAAGTTTAAAATTAGAATGGACTAAACCCACTTAAAATTGCGACAGGGAAAATTTTACTTGCCAGAGAGGCAAGTGTATGATTAGTGTAAAAATCTTTAGAGCACTCTGCTCTACTCTATAGTTAGCGATATCTATTTTTTAGTGGGATTATTTCTGATTTAAACCTTTTGAAAATTTAAAAGAATAGATTTTTTATAAGTATGGATATAGAAAAACTTAAAGCTGGGCATCCTAATATTATTATTAATTAAATATAAATCATGAAAAATGGGTTTTAATCGATTATTCCCTAAATATGTATCGGAAATATTTGATTATTTATTATAATTGATTACCATTATAATAATCATTTGCTATTCATTAAATCTTTTTTTTTTTTTAAGACTTAAATATCTATATTCTTCTGGTCTTAAAATTTTTAATTTTTAACTTTTTTAAAATGACTTTTACCTTTGGTAAATGAAATAAGGCCAGGAAAACTAGATAAAAAATTATTTTGTTTAATGAAACTTATGGTTACATTATTGATTTTCTTTATATATTTTAAATTTTTAATTAAGAAGGGGGGGAGGGAGTAACCATCTTTTAAATTAATATTTTAAAATTTATTTTATATTTAATTAAACTCTAATTTTTTGGATCCATTAATTATGATAGAAAGCCCCGAATAATATGAATTAAAAATTATTAAAAAAATTATATATTTTTATTATTATTAAAACATTCCAAGATAATATATTTTATTTTTTTATGAATTCTTCTTTTTTGTTTAAAATTTTTTTCAAATATTAAAAAAAAAAAAAAAACTTTTCAAAAGTATAAAAAAAAAGTGTGATTGATAAGCTAATAGCGTGGCCAGGATTTTTGTTTGGGAGAGGGGTAAAAAATATTCTTGTATGGTGTTTTGGTGTGTCTTTTTTTGGGAGTGTTCTTGTTCTAAATTTTAATTTATTTTTTCAATTTTTTCATCCATGTATTGAAAAAGCATTGAATGTATGTATGCTTCTCTGAACAAGTAAGCCTGCCTTTTTTTTCAAATATACAAATCTTGGGGTGGGGGTAATTTTTTCTTAATAATATATCATTTTATAAGTCTGACCGCTTTCATCATTTAATTATAATTATTTCTTGAAATAAGAAAATTGCATTTTGGCAATAATAATTTATTCACAAAGACATCCTTGTGTATATAACCAATGCCTATCTGAAGGAACAACTCCCCCCTCAATAGCTGTCATTATACTTATCCATAAATAAGGGGATATGAACTTGGCAACTATCGCCCCAGATCTATAAGCTTTTTACTAAAATGCCGACAAGACGACTAATATAGGGTACGACAAGGAGACACTATTTCACAGAAGTTCTTCATCACTCTGATAGAGTACATGAAAGATGGATGGATTGGGAAGATTTGGGGATAAATATAAAATGAAAAAACTAAACCATCAACGGTTTGCTGACGATATTGTCTTAAAAAATGACCGGATAGATGAGGCTATGTCTATGTTGCACCAACTAAGATGTGTCTCTAAAGAAGCTGGGCTAAACATTAATATCTCCTAAACAAAATATATAAGCGAATATATTTCTGTGGAGGGAAAACGTATCGAGCAAGTTGTCTCATATAAATATCTCGGCCACGGAAATCAGCTTAGGAAGAGACATACAAACCCTTGAGCTCTCCAAACCTATAGGTCGAACATGGGCCGCCTTTTGGAAACTGAAGGATGGATATCCCTATAAGTCTCAAAAGAAGGGCATTCGATCAATGCGTTTTCCCTGATCTGACCTACGGCGCCGAGACTTTGACACTGACTAAAAAATCTCTCACCAAAATCCAGAATGCTCAACTGGCTATGGAAAGATCCATGCTTAGATTATCTCTAAGGAATAGAATTCCAAACCGGAGTCACCAATGCGATCGAAAAAATAGCCAGTCTAAAATGAAATTGAGCAGGACACATAGCCAGAAGAACAGATGGCAGATAGACATAGAAGCTCCTGGAATGGAGGCTGAAAGAAACTGCATTCCGGAGTAAAGGAAGACCTCCAACAAGATGGACTGACGACTTCAAACGATACTTCGGAAACTGGCAACAGGTGGCTCAAAGCAGAACTGACTGAAAAGCCCCATGTCCAGCAGTGGACAAGTAGTGGCTAGGAATTAATGTAAATTTTTTATTCAGAATATTTCGCTGACATATAAGGATCCCTTCCTCAGCGGACAACTAAAATCAATTCATTAAAATGGTGAAATACATATTATAATATATAGATATAAAAATTTTACAAATACAGTGGTGCCTCACACAACGAACTTAATTCGTTCCAGGAGCAAGTTTGTTATGCGAAAAGTTCGTTATGTGAAACGCGTTTTCCTATAACAATACATGTTAAAAAAAATAATTTGTTCTGTAGCATAAAATATGCTAAGATGACATAAAAAAAGATAAATTTTTTGTTATTATTTTTATTTAGATACATACATCTAAAAACATAATTTTTTTAAAAAAAAAACACACATTTTTTTAATTTTAAGACAGACTAAGTAGAGTCTACCGAATCTTGCACATCTTCATACATTTTCTGCTTTTTGGCCGATGGTTTCATGAAAAACCTGTCCAAAGTCGTTTGTTTTTCTCTTTTCTTCAACATCTGCCGGAAATAACGGACAAGAGTATCGGAGTAAAGATCGTTGATCCTGTTTGCTTCAGCTGAATCCGGATAGTGGGCATTGGTAAAC
>JAAAKE020079724.1:0-24638 GCA_010014785.2 Anisolabis maritima | reverse complement strand
CGGAGTCTTTTCCCTTCCCTTTGGCCTCAAAATTCACTGACATGGAAATGCGATTTGAATTGAGTTATTCTTCAGCTCAGATTCTCACTTTTCCTTTCGCTCTTTTCATGAATTCACTTGTCCGAACTTTGGGATATTTTTTTATCATTCAAGAATCAATTTGAAACTTTCTCTGCTGAGTTTTTTCTTCTTGTCTGGTAAAAACAAACTTTAGAATCTTCAACTCATATTTTTTTGCTTTTCTCTTAGTAATACCTTTATATTTAGTTAAGTGTTTCGAGATTTATTTGATACATATATATATCAGATATATAAATAAATAAATGCGTCTCGAAGCGGGCAATTTGAAGCCTCATAATTATTTTTGATAAAATAATTTTTTGTGAGTATATATTTTGCAGCAACCCTTGGGCCCCGGGAGTCGAACTCGGGATCTCCAGCATATCCGGGGTAACGGTGTAATTCCTTTGCACCAGACCACACCCGCAAAAAACTCACACCCCAATATATAAAGAGTACAAATGTGAAAAATCTTTAAACGAAAATTTTCACATATCAGGCACTTTTTAAACCAGCAAGGAGACCGACTTCTTGCTCGGCTCCAAAGCCCTTTTGTAAGCAGCAGAAACCCTTTCAACGGGTTAGGGGTTAAATTTTAGTTAGATGATTGCGATCGTAATACTTTCTCACTATATATTACATATATCGTATAGGTTAAGAGAAAGTAAACACATTGTAATATGGATGGAGTCTAAATGGCCTCATATGCCAAAAGACAGAAAAAAATTTTTCATAGCAATGAATTCGGGCCTAAGAAGATTATTTGCTAAGATGAGAGGATTTTGCTCTTTATTTAATTCTGCAGTGTATTCGGGAGGGAGGAGGAGATGGAAGTAATTTTGTATCTTAATCTCTATTTTTATTTTTATTAAGACCTTTGGTATATAAAAACATTTATTTCGTCGTAAAAATTTAAATATATAAGGTTTATTCTTTTTAAAAATTTTATAAGCTTTTGTTTTGATATCGAGAAACGAGAAGGGAGAAAGATCCGAGGGAGAAATTTTATTGATTTCCATAACGGGTTTTTATATGCATATTTCAAAATAATGTCTTTAAGATCCTTTTTATTAAAATTAGTTAAAGAAACAAAGTTAAAAAATTTATTTTAATGTTTAAAATTCAAACAAGATTTACCTGGATTTTAAAAACTTGAAAAAATTTTAAATGGGATAAATGAGAGATGAAAAAATAATTTATTTTCGAATGGAATAGGAAGTTCTTTCTTTTAGTAGTAAAGGATGAAAAGGATGAATTATTTAGTGTAAATATGGCTGCTCCGAGGTCATGTGTTCACATCCCCCCTCAACCTCTTATTCCCACTCCGCAAATATGCTCTGAACCTTGTCCTGGACCATTCTAATTGATCTATAATTAGGAAATTGGCCTTTATGCTCTTTTCTATCTGTTTTGTCAATTTTCGATAGATTTAATTCAAAAATAGAAAAGAGAAAGTAAAAAAAAGAAGACACTTTTATTGACTTTATTATAAATAAAATTATTCTATAGTAAAAAAAGATATTAATTAAAATATAATGGCACACGCGTTAAATGTCCGAATAAGAGATGTAAACCTAAAATAGGGTTAAAACAAATTAATCAAGGGAATGTCCAAATATCTAAATTATTTTATTCATACGTCATTACGTATCATTTGGTGACATAAAAAACAAAAATTTTAAAAATAGTAGGAATTAAAAAAAAATTTTAAAACTAAAAAAAAATGGTGCTGCTGATTGAATTTTAACAAAAATTATGATAGTATGTAATATAAAATTTTGTGGTTTTTCGAAAGTCCGGTGAATTGGAATTCCAAAATTTCCCACAAATCCAAGGATAAGAATTAAAAATGTTTATCTCTAAACGATTAGAGATATCCGAATGAAATTATATTAAATTGATAGTTATATGATTGTTTAACCTTAATAAAAAAATTAAAAAAATTTAGCAGCCTACTTTCCAAATTTGGAGGTAAAAAAATTAAGTACATTTCACTAGGCTCTGACCATCTCTAAAAATCTCCAACTAATCAATAAGAGTTTTACTAATTTTGAGAGTTCATCTGCCAGCTCATCCATCTCAGTGCCAAGAAATTTCTGATAATGAAATCAAACGTCGCTTTTGGCAAGTTGGCAAGCTTTTAACAAGGCCAAAAGTTTTTTGAAATCCCACGTTCAAAAAATAAAATAAATTTAAATCTTTGCGAAAATTAACTCAGGTTTATGTTGAACAAAAAAAAAAAAACACGAGCTTCTGGCCGCTATTTTAGACAGTTTGAAGTACATCTTCAGTAACAGGAGAAAAAATTGTCACTGGGTGTCCACAAGTCAACCACTTAAAGTTTTTATTTGGAATAATAATTTTTTAAAAAATTAAAAGTTATATCCAAATTCTGGTAATTAAAAGTGTTTTCAAATTAGTATTTTTTTTTTGCAAAATGTTATAAAAAACATTTTTATCTGATGCGTTTAGTTGTAATTTTATTGCAATTTCGACCATATTTCATTCCAATTTGTTTTACATTTCTTATTTAACATTGTCTTAAATATTCGTATACAATACAATAAAATGATATTTAATATTTGTTGTCTTGATATTTGAAGATGACTAATTGAGTCGTTCATACTAAATTACAACCCCAGCGAGTTCCCAGTTTTTCACCCAGTGCTTTCGTCCACACACAGAAGCACACACCTCACACCGGCTAATCTCTAGCCGTAGCCATCTATCGGAACCTCATAGAGTTACTGATTTCCTTTCTTGGTATATATTTATTTTAAGATAATGAATTCTATATATAATACTTTCTCTATAGTTTTAGATTCTTAAAAATTTATTAATTACAATAACAGTCTTAAAGTAAACGAATTTTAAAGTTATCTTTATGAATATAAAGAATTTTGAATTTAAAACCATCAATGTCTTAAAATTCAACAATACTTATTTAGATTTGGTGATAAAAATACTTTTAAAATTGTTTCCTTGGAAATAAAGATATATACAAATTGTGAGCTCTTTAATATGCTATTTTGTAATAGTTAATACATTATTATTATTCAAGCAAAGACTTAATTTAAATTTTACGATTGTTAATTGAAAAGATAAAAGGATATTATTTTAAAGAGAGAAATAGAAAATTTTTTGATCAAATTTTTAAAGAGAATGGTCAGAATCTCAGCTTCTAAAACAAATTGTAATTAATACGATTTTCTTAATTAATTTATAGCGATTTGAATGTAAATGATATTAGTTAATTAAAGCCTGGGAGAATTACTTTAATTAAATAAACTCTCCAATAAATATAAAATGAAATTAAAAGAACATAAAGAGACTATTTTCATTTTATCACAATGTCCTATTAAAAAAAAAATTCAGGATGCTTTAATGAAATAAATATGTAGTACTGTTTAATTTTATAATAAAACGAATGATATTTAGTTGCCAAATCTTATCCGCTGTTCTGTTTAAGTTGAAATTTAGTATGAAAGACTCAATTACAAATACAAAACACAACAAATAAATAAATATCATTGTATCGGACCATTAACAAAAATCTTCCGAATATTTAACTTATCTAAGACAATATAAATAATTATATATTTCTCATATGATATATATATATTATAATATATGTATATAATAATTTAAATTGTAGAAAAAAAAATTAGGGAACCAATTGGGGAATTAAATTTATTTCAAAATTCTTTAGAATTGCAGAAACAATATATTCAACTAATTTAAGAAATATGTATTTGCTTATATTTGTAAAATTCAAGTATTAGTAGTTTTTACTCTATTTAATATAACTCAAGTATTGAGCAAATGAAAGCATGGGGGTGAGACCTCCGACCACTCTGAATGCACCCTGGGCAAAGGTAACCACCTAAGTTGCCAGATTTTCAGAAAAACCCACTCCCTTAGTGACGCACAACACGATATTGCGGTCTTCTTAATACTGAAGTAATAATTAATAGAGTATAATTTGCTAAGTGTTATTGGAGGAACATTAAAGCACAAATCTAAAATTTCGATTCCCGAGAAAAAAACAATTAAGTCATTATCGTGAAAATGTTTTTTTTTTAATCACACATCCGGTGAGTATGTGCATAGTATCTATGATTTACCAGAGAAAAGTGGTATTTCATCAAGTGACTTTATTCTAGTCTTTTTTTCTCCAGTCAACCTTTTTCGTTTTTTTTTTATGCCGATCCTGAATTATGAAAAAAAAGAAAATGTTTTTATAATAATATTGTGAATGTTTAAATTTAAAGCTCGAGATAAAGAGAGAAAATGAGCTGTTCTGGGCTAGTATAATATTTAATTAATAAATATTAATCTATTAGGAATGAGAAGATTCTGTAACCGAGGTAGAGCAAGTAAATAAAAGATTGTAATATTTTTGTTGGGTTCAGTTTGCTCAACGGAGATAAAAGAAAAATGAGAAATAGTCACGAGATCCGTAAACATACTTTTATAAGTGGCAAATAAGCAAAAGCACATTAATGGACGGATGTTGTGAGTTTGCCGACAGGTATCGAATAGGGAATTCTCGGAAGAGCCAAACTCATCTCTCGTTTCCTCAAATAGTTCAGAGTTTTCAAAATAGGCTTATAAAAATTGAGATTATTATTTAAATACCAAAGGTTAACTCTTTAACTACAATCTTTGAGAGGCACATATTCCTAAACAAAAAGTGTATTTATTTATTACTGTAATGTTTTAACATAAATAATTTTTTTTTATAAAATCAATATTTTGTTTGATTTTCAAAGTTTCATATTAAAAGATTCATAATGAAACCCAAAGAGTCACCGATTGCTTATCATCAATTGTATAATAAAATTTTTCCAGAGTTGTAGTATTATAGATATTCTTGTTATTGTCATCGACCTTTGTGTCTACATTTGAACATATGTGTGTGCATAGCCATTCATGCTAAGATAATGGAACAGCTGATATGAACTATTTTAAGCTGATTAGGACACTTTTGATATGTTGGTTGTAGAAATTTTTCTATAAATTTTAAACAAACTAAATTTCAATTTTATTTTGTTGTAGAAATTTTCTATTAGCAAAAAAAAAAAAAAAAAAAAAAAAAAAAAGATCTTAATCAAGTCTGAAACGGTGGAATTTTTAACAATTTTGTTTTTTAATATTTTGATTGATTTCAATTCCTCAAAAATCTAATAATTTTTATAAAATAATTATTATTAATTAATTGTAAATGAGAAATGAAGTGCTTGGACCCCCTGTTAGAACGAAATATATTTTAGAGGGTGTGAAAAAAAGAATGAAAATGACAATAAAAAAAATGTAAACATCTTATTAAAAAAAAGTTTTTTGGAGTTCTAAGTTTCCTTAATTTATTAGCGAAATATAAAAAAGATTTGGAAAACCGTAGTTTAAATAATAAACAAAATAAAAGCCCTTTATCTTGAAGTTATTATTTTTTTTTTGTTTGTATTTTTTATTAAAAAAAATTATTAGTTGAAGTTATTTTTTTTTGGTGCTGGTATGTTTTTTTATCGAAATGTTTTTAATGTAAAGCAAAGCGTAGAGTAAAATTAAGAAAAGGTGTGGCTGGCTATACAACAACTAACGTTATTCTACTCACAATAGAGCCTATTGAAATATTTCTTTCGTCCTATGATTATTCAATGAAAATATGTCTCCGCACGTATCTGGGCTCATAACCTCATATATATAAATAAATATTCTTTGTATTTTCCTAAAAGAACAACAGATTAAACATGATTAATTAAGGTGAACTCGAGTTAAATAAAGTGACAATAAAAAATTATTTATCAATTGGATAATAATAAAAAACCAGCATAAATGAGAGACGTCTGGTTAAAAAGAAGTGTCTTTAATAGTTAATAATTATTTTAATCTTCATTTTCGTTTAAGTAATATATTCTAGTGTATATTTTTTTAAATGTATAGCATAAACATATATAATTATATTTTTTTAGTAAAATAGAATTTGTTTCTTTAGAATGTTTAATATTCACGCTAAGTAGACTTTTGTAATTTATAAAAAAAAAAAAGCAATTTAAATATAAATTATCCCTTTTTTAATAAAGACTTTAGAGATATATCAAGTTACAAAAAAAAAAAACAAAGAAGTTTAAAAGTATTTGTATTTACCAATAAATAAAGTGAGAAAAAAAATTGAATTATTTTACTTTACTCATATTAAAAGTAATTATATAAATGAAAAGTTTAAATAAAAGAGGTGAGCTGTGACTGATCTAGAGTGAGAAATTAAAAATTCATTCAAGTCCGAATGAGCTCAAAGACATCAAAGGGAGTGAGAATGAATATAGATATCAAGTTTCTTCGAAACCGGTTCATAATTGAGAGCAAGATGGCAAAATAGGAATATCCGTACATGTACCGCCCAAAGGTCAAAGGCTCAAAAAGCTCAAAAACCAAACAGGATTCGTCAAAATCGATTCAAAATTTAATTAAATTTTGAACCGATTTCAACCATACTAGTAAACGAACTATTAAAAAGCTTAAAAGACTGATGCATATGCATGAACAGATAGATTTCGGTCTGTCTTTAAAAGCGAAAAACAAATAAAAATTTCAAAAATTGCGTTATTTAAATATGATTTCGACGAAACTTCCCCTTCAAAGTTGATTAGTTTTGGAGCTCATTTGTCAAATAAAATAATATATAAAAAAAAAAAAAAAGAATATTTTTTTCGTTTGTGTTCAGAATTCCAGAGAGGTAGAGAAAGGCTCTCTTATATTACCTGGGCCATAAAACGGGGAAATCAGTGTAAGCGTTGTTGTGATTGGTTTGTAAGTTACTGGCAAGATTCTCTTTCCGACTTGATAGTTTTAGAGCGATTTTGGAACCGAGGTGTATAATTTTCACAAATCATAAATATAAATAAAAAGTTGCCATAAAAATAATAAATATATTAAAGAACAGGTAGCCCAGTAAGTGTATAACAGAAAGCAGGCTGTTCAGCTAGTGATATTATATTATATATTAAAAATGTATTATAAACAATAATCAAACCATATTTAGAATATATAAGCAGAAAATAATTATCAAGTCGTAAAATTTTGCATTAATTTTATTATTATTGTCCTACTTTTAAATTAATTAATGTCTCAACTGCCCCTGAAAATTCGCCGGGCTTCTGATTCGGTCTAGATAAAGTGTCTACTATAAAATAAATTATAAATATTTAAATGTTTGGTTAATGATACAAAAAAAAAAAAAAAAAAAAAAAAAGAGAAATTTTAATTCACAATTTAAAATGACCATTTATTTACAATCAGAAGGGGAAAGCTTTCACTTAATCTAACTATTCAAAAAATGTTTTTGTTTTGGTGAAAGAGAGACGGCAAAACGAAAACGGAGAATGTGGAGGTTTCAATTTGGGAGTGAGGAGGCAGAAAGAGAGACACATAGGAATGAATGACTCAACGTCCCAACAACCCAACAACCAGGAGGGGAGCAACCAGCCAATCGATAGTTTACCCCAAGGCTTAATTTGCCGAAATTTTTCTTGCTGTTCAATCCAGATGAAACTTCACGAAAGAAAGAACAAGTCAAGCGTGCTAAAAGTGCTTTTAATCTCTTGTATTGATGTGTCGACGTATGCTTTGATATCAATGATAAATAATTAAACAACAAAATTTTAAATAAAAATTGAGATTTAGAGAAACTTAAGTGAAAAAATTTCTTTATAAGGGTTTACAGTTCGACTTCACCTGCTTTTCGGTTGGTAACACCCCTAGACTAATGTTTATGTTGGTATTACGTCTGAAAGTTTCTAACTTGCGAGAGGACATCACATGTTGAGGACCCACTTATGTTATGACCTCTGAATGAGAAAGACGTGCTTTATGAGTTAATTATATCCTCTTATGTTTTATTTTTATTATACTTGTAAATAAATTTAGTTATAGTTATGAACCCCTTTTAATTAAAAGATACTCTCAAATTAATATATGTTAAATATAAAATTTATTATTATTATTATTATTATTATTATTATTATGCGAATATTTAAATTAATGAAGATCGCTTATAATTTCTCAATATGAATCCAATTATTTTTTATTTTTCTCTTTCTTAGAAATAGTCAATTTTTTAATCTTTGTTTCTACTAGTTCAATGAAATTTTTCCCAAAAATGAAATGAAATGTTAAAAATTGTTGTGTGATCGCAATACTTCCTCACTATATATTTCAAATATAGGTAAGAGAAAGGAATAGTGTTTTCATTGCTTTTTTCAAGAATCGCAAACACAACGAAAGTTGGAGTTCTTAATCGTGAAAAATAAATTTATATGTTTTTATATATTTTATTTAGAGAAAATTTTATTCCAATATATTAATAGAGACAATTAAATAATGTTTATAAAAATTAAGCATCGATTAAAAAACAGGGTCTTAAAATCAATATGTTGATTTATGTACGACAAATTGGATATTTCATACTTGGTTTCCAAAATGTCGATTTTAACTGAGAGAGCAATGATATCACGGTTGGAGCTCCTGGGTTCGATTCCTAAAGATATCTTAGTGTGATATTGATATAATATTTTTTCGAACAATGAAGTTCTATTTTTCTTTTTTAAATTCGCCCTCAGACTAGAATAGTGAAAATAATGTTTTATTTATATAATCAAGGCCATTTTGTTGAGAGATTAAATTAAACTAAAAATTTGAATTCATTAATGTGTTCATGGCTTAATCCAATAAAAATCTTATTTTTTATTGTTTCTTATTATTTATTAATTAAAAAAGGAAAAAAATAATATAAGCGGCAAAGAAACAAACTTTTTAATAACTTCATTGATATATAAAAGTAAGAAAAGTAAATTTTTTTTTTTCAGATGAATTTTTTTTGATAATGAGAGTCACGTGTAAACAGCTCGAGGATAAAAATAAATTGCATTTCAAGTGTGCATTCGACTGACGCCAACCGGTCTAACGACGAAATCAGTTCGAAAAATTGAGAAATTTTCGATACGTTCTTAAGAATTATAAAACAACCATGAAAATCTTTATCAAACTAGTTTTATTAAAATTAAATACTTGAGATTAATCAATCAGATTATATTGATTTAATAACTTGAAGAAGATTTTTAATAATGTTTTTATTATATACTTGAATTAAAGTATAAGATTTATCTCTTGAGAAGGAGGAATGTTGAATCTGACAGTTTCCAATCAGAGGAATTCTTTGTCCTTGAAGTTGTCAGTCTAGCGAGTTAGTGAACAACCTTTGAGCTTTTGGTATTTGGACTCTAAAGACCAATATAGGGTAGAGGGAGTTATCCATACGGAATTAGGGAAGACTCCCCAGATTACTTAAAGATTATTTTTTTAACTTTAAAAAAAGTCAAACAATTTAAAAATTTAAATATTTTATTTATGATAGATTTTTTTCCTTTGTTCTGGTTGTGGTCCTTTTATTTGTCCAAGAAATTTCTTATATTCCATATATGATATGTCAAATATCCTGGACACTATTAAATTCTTATTTTACAAAAATAGTGTAAGGATATCAGTCAAGTTGACGAATAAAGAAGACCAATACTGCATTGTGAATATGGTATTTTTGATTCAGTGCTTTAGAAGGAATCACCCAAAAGTTATAGTCTATTTAATAAAACTTTAGTGTTTTCGAGGAGAGTAGACCTGGAATGGGGGGGGGGGGAGGGATGAAGGGATGACAGTGCGTAGACCAATCAGAGAGCGCTTTGAACAAAGCCGTTGCTAAGATAATCATCCACGTTGCCAGATTTTCACAAAATCACTACGGCTGCTCACTCTCGCTTCGATACTGTCTGTAAGTGACGCAGAACTCTGGCAAAGCAAAGTCTGCCCTGTTCCACCACTAAGAGCCAAGTACTGAAGTTATTATATATAAAATAAATTATAAATCTAATTATAAATTTAACATGTGTGCATGCATCTATTGATATAGAGTAATGAATTAAAAAGGATATATATTTTTTTTACTTTCTCTTATCTATATATAGTGAGAAGTATTGTGATCTCAAAAAAATGTCGAGATTTCAACAGACGTTTTGAGGTCCCCTGAGTCTAAAAAATGGGTCTCACAAAATGCTTTGTGTGTGTGTCTGTAAACAAGGTTTCTGAAAAATGAACTAAGGCTCGAGGCTGAATAATATTTTTACTTCTTTTACCTTTTATTATTTATCCTCGTCGCATGTATGTCTAAACCTTTGTATAAAGGAGTACTAGTACTTTACTGGTGTACTTTTTTGGTTTTTTTTTTCGATTTTCTCAAAATTTGCCCTAACGATTTTTCTTAAAGATATATTGTATATTATAAAAATAAATGAAAAAAAACAACTAAATTATATGGTTATTTTTCTCGTATATAATAAATAAAAGTGTTTAAAAACACTTAATATAGTTAAGCTATATTTATCTATTAATCAAATCAACATATAAAAGTAATTTTTAATAAATTAACCTTTCTTTTTATATATATATATATATCATTGACTTTGTTGACTTTTTTTTATCACAATATATATACTAACAGGCAATAATATATTTAAACATGGTATGTTAATTTGCACATGTCCTGTCTAAGTACTTTATTCTTCGGCAATTGAAAGAGTATCTGAGAGGATATTTTTTATTTAGCCTATCTCTATTTATATTTCTTTCTAAGGTAGAAATTTTTCATATCTATTAGTAATATTATCTTTATATACAAATAAATATTATTATCAATTCGTGGTTAGCTATCATACAGTTTAAAATAAATTAATTAAAATTTTTGAAATTTAATAAATATATAAATTTTTTACAAAATGGAATTGATGTTTTTTCGAGTCTATCTAAAAATGTTTTTCTCTTTATTAAATGAAATTAATTAATTTGTTTTTGAAATAAAAATGTCTATACACTCCTGGTTGAGAGATCTCTATTTCTCTTTTGCTTTATTCGTTACGCCTCTCCCCTGAATTAAACGGAATATTCATGTTTTTGCTTTTACACGGTTTTCAAAAATAAAAACTGTTAAAAATAAACAATTATTTTGCATATATAGTTGCTAAAATTAAAGAATTCATTGGGAGGAGCCTGAGCCAAAAGAAAAGAGGGACAATAGAGGGGATGTTCCCCGCTGGTTGACACATGCAAATGTTCTTCTATCTCAACTTTTTTAGCTATATTCCTGCATATCTCAGATATGTTTTTTGCTTTTTAAGTTATTTTACATTTTCTTTTATCTAAATTATGTGCATTTTGCTTTGTTTTCAATTTACACTGTTTTTCATACAAAAAGTAATGATTTCGTTTTACACGGTTTTCTCTGGACTCAGTGGGAGGGAAATGTTTGCCTCGCATTACTAAAGAGTTAGTATTAATACGCCATTCGACTTGGATTTGGAATTTTGGAATAACAAATTTGAAAATTACTAAACCTGTCTATTAAAAATGTATGATTTATACATATTAAAATATTTAACCCTCACATTTAATTATTAATTCATTTATTTCATAGGTATTAAATGGGTTAATAGGAGCAAGGTTTATGATTAAATTACATTCGAGAATAAAATTTTTCAATTTCATTAAGAAAAAAAATTGTCATTACTAACATATGTTTGAAAGATTTTTGAACTTTTTTTTTTGGGAAAGCAACCAGATGGAGGTCAAATTAAGTAGACCGAAATTAGTGGAAATACACAAACAAAACCTACTTTATAAAAATCATTTATCGATATTAATCAAGAATATTACGATGACTTGGAATTTATTAGAAAATAATTTTTAATGTTTAATTTAATAATGTTCAGCCATATGAACAATTATAATGCATGAAAGAAGTTCTACGATTGTTGCAATCGAACTCAAGACTTCTGGTCCTGACGTCCGAAATCGGGCTGGGGATTTCGGAAAAATTTTTAACCGGTTGATCGATCAATTTAAAAATTTTAACAAGTTATAAAACAAACCAGTCGACCATGTTTGAACTTTTATTTATTTTTCCGAGTAGAACTGGAGTTGCTTACTCGGTTGCTTATTAAATTTTTCCCACCCATTTGTTTTTATTAAATAAATTATTTTTTTGGACAGGTTAGATTTTTAATTAAATTGTTCGAATTATAAGTTATTTATGATTTATAAAAAGAGAAAATTTCAAGTATAAAATTCTATTTCTAAAATACCTTTATGCCCTAAATATGAAATGTTTAAAAAAAAAAAGAATTAGAAAAATTTTTAATGAAAAAATTACAATATACATAGAAAGTTTACTTAAAATATTTTAAATTAAAAAATGAAGCCTAAGCGTTTCGAAAGATCCCTTGGAATTAAGGCATTTCAGGTTTTGATTTTCTATCAAAAATTTTGATATTAAACTAAAAAGAATAAGGAACTTTGAAATTCACACAAAATGATTAAAAAAATATATTCACTATGAATATATTAAATTAATATTTTATTAAAAACGAAATAAAATACACTAAAACAAGCAAGAATAATAGCTACTTTTAGTTTTAAAAAGAGAATTGACCCTCTTAGGGCATGATTAGAGGAATATTCTGAAAGAGAATTTTTAATTAAAATTATTTTGAAAATACCGCTTACTGATCTTCATTTAGACTTTGAATTTTAAAATATGAAAAGAATTGCTTGGAGAATTTCACCAAATTTGGCCCAGTAGATTTCGAATTCTGTTGATTTATTCTTGGAATTTTCGGAATTTTTTCAATCTTATTTTTCGACATACAAAAAGATTCTCGAAAACCTACCTATACGTAGACTTTCACATCAACAACCGAATGACCTTTGAGTACCATTGACCCCTTTCAAACTCCATGGGGTCCATATATAGGAAATGTTATATGTGTCAGGTCTGTCTGATTTATTGTTTTACTGATAGAAGAACAACTGAGAATTTAGGTATATCTTGGACATTCTTTTTTCATTTTAAATTAAATTTCTTCTTTAGACCATATATAAAATATTCTGTCATACTCGTATTTTCAGCCTTTTTCATTATTTAGAACTCTCATTATAATCTTGTTATAGTAAAATCTCTTGACTTCTTTTTAGAAATTTCTTTGTTTTTTAAACATCATCTCGTTTAAATTAACAAAATTAAATTACTCTCTTAAAGAGACCTTTAAATTATACAAATCATATTTCATAACCACTTTAATTTTTTTTTTAATTCAAATAAAAAATATAATAATAATATTAATTCCTTTTCATGTTATTAATATATTAACAGAAAATAAAATATTTAGTGAAAAGATATGCAAATTGCTTATTAATTCATCCATTGAAGCGATCCTTTTGTCAATCGTGCGGATCCAGGAGCTCTTGGCGCGTGGCCGTAAAGGCAAGTAAAATAATAATAATCAGGAGCCAATGGGTAAACTTGCCCCGAATTAACCCCTATGACTCTACGAACGAGAGTGTCATCTTTTTTTTTTAAGGAGGGCGGGGCCACTCGCTGGAAAAAAGGGGAAGGTAGAAAAGGGAATTTGCAACTGAAAATAATAAAAGTAGAGTTAAAGAGAGCAGATGAACTTCAACTCGAAACGCTCTAGATATTGAGGGGGAGGAAGCCTGAAATAGGCAAAAAGGGTGCGAAAAAACCTAAAAACGTATAAGAGTAAAGGAGGCCTCAAACAATTGTGGGTGGGATAAGGGTTAATACATTTCAAAAATCATCTAATAAATAATTTATATATGAGGGCGGTCTGAAAAATAATGTAGGTAATACAGAGATGGCAGAGATCTCGTTTTAAACGATCGTCGATTGAAGGTGCGTGTGATAGCTGACACTATTGGCATATCAAAATAACGCGTTGGTCATATCTTACATGAGCATACTGTCAGCAAGATGGGTGCCGTGTTTGCTAAGGAATTCTTGTAACCACTTCTGAGTTCTGTTTGTGCCTTTTTAAGCGTAATCGCAGGGAATTTTTGCGTCGATTTATTACTGTTGAAGAAACTTGGATACACCACTACACACCCGAAACAAAAATTCAATCCAAACAATGGGTAGAAGCCGGTTACAGTGCATCGAAGAAAGCAAGTGGAAGTCACCGTGTTTTGGGATGCTCGGGGTGTTATCTTTATAGATTATCTCCAAAAGGGCAAAACAATCACAGGAAAGTACTACGCGTCGCTATTCGACCAGCTGAATAAAAAATTAAAGGAAAAACGACCGCATTTGGCTAGAAAAAAAAGTGTTCAATCACGATAATGCACGAGCTCACTCATCGGCAATTGCAACGGTGAAATTAGTTGAATTACGATTCGAAATTCTTCCTCATGCACCTTACAGTCCAGTTTTAGGTCCGTCTGACTTTTTCTTGTTTCTGAACATGAAAAATTGGCTTGGTGGTAAAAGATTTTCATCAAATGAAGAAGTGATTGCAGAAACAAACGATTATTTTGATGTATTTGATTCGTCGTATTATAGTGATGGGATTAAGCGACTTGAATATCGTTGGAACAAGCGTATCGAGCTAAAAGGAGACTAGGTCGAAAAGTAAAAGTTAAAAAACTCGAAAAAACAGTCTTCTTCTATGTTAGTGCCTCACTTTTCAGACCGCCCTCGTATGAATTTTAATCAAATCTTTAGATCTTTAGTTAGATAATTTTGAGAAAATCGAAAAAAACTAAAAAAAAAAAAAAAAAAGTACATTAATAAAGTACTAGTGGTCTTTGGTCGATTTTATTCAAAAGCTTCGATGTGCATGCGACGAGGATACTTGGCTTAAATATAAAATTTCAGCCTAGTATGTTTTTTCGTTTTTGAGAAATTTTGTTCACAGACAGACCATTTTTTTTAGACTCAGGAGATCTCAAAACGTGTATTTTCGTTGAAATCTCGATATGAATTTTTTTTCGATCGCAATACTATCTCACTATAGATTCGATATATAGGTAAGAGAAAGTAATAAATGGAAAAATCCGTGACATTTTATTCAATTCCAGAACATTTCTTCAAGTCGGGACAAGTATTCAAAAACAGGTACTATCCCGATTAATCCGGAGCGTCTAGTCACTTTTGTAGTCAAAAACCAATCGCTAAACGATTATACAGGAAGGGCACGTGAGACTAAATGGAAAAATAATTTAAATTCCCAGTTTTATTTGTTCTAAATTCGAATTTTGCCAAAACCAAGGACACTTCTGATTTTATCAAAAGAAAAAAGAAAAAAAAAATTCATAAGCGATATACAAATTTGAGCTCAAGAAAAAGAAAAATTAAACTAGATTCTATATTTATTTAGATAAATGAGAATATATTAATTGATAAAGTTCTCATTTATTTGATAAGCAAACGCATATAAATATTGAAAGTAATTAGTAGCAGAAGAAGAGAAGAATAGGTTTAGATTTAGTACTTGCTAATGCTAGTTTCACAAGGACAACTCCACGGTCGATAGTCCGCCGGCGCTTCTTAGGAATAACCTACTTTTCCCAGGCACACCCAAAACAAGCAACGACTACCGACCTCGTTAGCTATTTCTTCTTAAACTTTTAGTCAGGTATCTAAAAAATTCAATCGAAAGAATTCCGCTGATTCCAAATATTCAAGCCATTAAATATTTCAAAAAGAATCCTTTGTTATTTATTGTAATAATGTTAATTCTTTGTTCGGAATAAGTTATTCAAGGTAATTAATTTATCGGCAAACTTGTAAACTTCGTCTATAAGTCTCTCAATGTTTCATTTTCTTTTAAATACGTAATCTCTAAGGCGTCCACCTTTCTCGGGGAAAATTAAATAATATTTTTAGACTGCTCGCACAAAACATACTTTATTAGTTTAAATACTTTTTTTTTAGAGTCATATTCTAAAGATTTGTTTAAACTTTAAACTAACATCTATATCTAATGAGTGGGAGCATGATTCATTTAAGCGATTAGTTGGGTTTATGGGGCATAAAACTATATTTTTAGTTGAGATTTTCGAGTTCAAATAATAGTTTAAATGAAAACGCTAAACTCAATTTGATCTCTAAAAATTCAGTTTTAAACCCCATAAACCCAGTTCGATTGTTAATTGTTTAAAAGAAATATGTCAAACAATACACGTTAGTTTAATTCGATTATTTTATACCAACTGTAACAAAAATGTATTCCAAGGAACTTTAGGGTTCCGAACAGTCTTCCAAGAATTGTTGTTTATATTACATTGTATTAATATTAAATGTCGTGTTTTACAAATTAATAGAATTGATCACAAATAAATATAATTTTTTTATGTGAACGTGTTCTATTAAATATTTTTATACTCGCAAAAGCTCCGTGAATTGACAAAGCTTGATGACGGATGGTTTAAACAATTATTTGGACTGTTTAAGGAACCTAAAACCGTATTTTCAAAGTTTAAACTAAAATTTTTTAAACTCGAGTTAATAGTTAATAATAATAATAGTTTAAACGAAATATGGTATTCTCAAGAGAGTTAATAGGGGTAAATCAAAGATTATTTTAATTCGAGTAGATTAAACAAAAGTCTAACCCCTGATTGAGAATAAGATCCATAAATAAGCCTGTATTCAGAAATGTTCCTAAGAAAATGAGAAATTTTACTCTTTTTCAAGACAATTTTTTTTATAATGGATAATCTTCCGGTCTTTTAATTAAATATTCAAGAAAATTTTTAATTTCAGAAATTCTCTAGAAAAAGTTAGTAAATAAAGTTTTTTTTAAGTATGTTTCTGAATTCGAGCAGAAAAAAATATTATAACAAAATTTTTTATTTTTATTTTAATATATGTTTGTTTTAAAATTTTATAATATAAGTAATAAATATAAATAACAAAAATTATATTAATGAGATATTATAATTTTAGTAAATCATACATATCGTATTTAGCTTGTGGAATTGAGATCTCAACCTGTCGGTCATTAAATGTTTAAAAAGATACGGATGAATTAATATGCAATTTACTCTATGATTTTTATTTAACGTAAACCGTGTATTAATTTTTTGAAGTAAAGAGAAGTGCATGTACAATATCTGCTAACACTGAGAGTATATAAATAAATACAATTTCATCCCTATGAGTTTATTTTTGTTAATGGAATAGTATGATAAAAAAAATGTACGAAGAAAGTGACGTAACGCGTATGTGGCGCTACGCCGGCTCAAATACGAATTAAATTTTTAAATATTATCACCAATGAGACCAATTTCGACGGCAACCGCACTTGGATGGATTTAATTTTAGAGACGGGTTTCCCGTCCGACACTTAGGCCCTTTATGCCTGTTATTGGGCTGAGATTATCTCCTATTTTCCTACCTCACAGAAGGAGGCTTTAGCCATGGTGAATAGTTTTAGCGATAAGCGGGTCTCGAACCCGAGGTGGGTTGCAACTCCAGATCCGTATTCGCTACTTGTCCCTCTTGGCAACCTCACTTAACCGTCTCGCCCTTGATACAAAAAAGTAGCAAAATTAGTTTTTATTTAAATTTAAAGTGAATGTGTAGAAATAACAGGTGGGGGTAAATGGCATTTCTTCTCTTTGTCTTAAGAACCGCCCAAAAGTCCCTTTGGGAGTAGATGAACTCCACTTAATCAAAGTTAAAAAAAAAACAATAAATAAGTTCATTATTATTATTTTTATTTTAACAGTTAAAAATACTAGTTTTCTCAAATCCATAAAATAGTAATTAAATGAACTCAATTTATTTTCCGTGAGCTAGTTATTTCTTTTTATTACTAAACTTTCGTAATTATAGATTCCTTTCAAGAATTGTTTTATGAACCTTCCTTGTAATCCTTTTAAGCTTAGATCAGAGCCCCTTTATTTAGATGTTTTTTTTTTGTTTTGTAAATTCAAACGCGATTTGTATCGATCAAATTTGTTGCGTCTTCCTCCTTATTTTAGTTGTAAAATAAACCTGAAATGATCCCAAACGGTCCCCTCTAATTGCTATTTACGTAGCGATTAAGCTTTTAACAAAAGAGTATTGAGCCTTGGGGATTTTCTTTGTTGCCTACATATACCTATTTTTACCGACAGACTCATAAAGGAGGAAGGTGTTGCAATCATACCATATTTGCAAAACGTTGAAAGAGATGAGCACGAATTGTGTTTGTGTGCAAGTTTTCTCATATACCCACTTGATCCTAAAATGTAAATTTAAGATCTTTTATTTATTTACATCAATTTTTGGTCTATATCACTCCACAGTATACAACAGGAAGTATAATTTTAATGATGGTTGTCTTTAATATTTTAGTTTTTATATATAGAGAAAAACTTTTCAAAGAAAAATTGTGAAAAATAGGATTTTTGTAAATAAATAAATTTTTTAATAAAATTTTAAATTTTTGAAAAAAAAATTGAAAAAGTGCAAATCGGTCAGTTAGGAACTGATTACATAATTTTATTTATATATCTATAGTGCAACAACTCCCTAAAGAACCTCTGGCGCGCATGCGTTAACCTGAAGAATGACAATCCTTCCCTACCTCATTTTCAATTATTCCTTCTTAATAAAGTATGTATAATAAATTAAGTTTGTTAATATTTAGTAAGCGACATGTTTGATATAAGCTTCGAGAAGCCTGATAATCTAGGAACATATTTTTTAAAATTATAGATTTAGCAGTGAAAGAGGGGTTAGAGTCCCTCTCCTCTTTTAACTCAAGCTCCGCCCATAAGGTTCTTTTCTAAGTTGTCGTATTATATAATAATCTCAACCTGGGAAATAGATAAACACTTACCTTCAGATTGATCTTATTAGTTAATTATAGGACCTACACAAAAACATAATATACAAAGTAATTATATGAAAAAGACTAAGACTGTGTTTAAAATCAATCCGAAGAAAGGTTTGTCAATTTCTCAGGTTAATATAATTATTATAAATATAAAAAAATCAGATTCATTTAGTAAAATAGAATAGGTTCTCACACCTATTGTTATCTTAATCGATATATTGATTGCTTTGCAGTCTCCTGTCGCGTTATTTAAAAGCTACCATCTATTTCAAACAAAGTTTTATTAGAATAAAAAATCTTTTAAATATTTTATTTTAAATTTAAATTTAATCAAATGAAATGTTCTATGTCAAAATTATGTTTTTGAATTTCTAAAAGAGACGTTAAGGTAGGAAATTTCAATGAATAGCTCAAATTGTATCTTAATCTTAGAAGATAATAAAAAGAGAAAGAATGATTGAATTGAGGAACCACTGAATTAAATGATTTGAAGCAATGAGATGATGAGAGAGAATGAATGCTTAAACGTTAAGTATTATGTAAATATGGGGAAATTAAAAAAAAAAGTTTATCCCATCTGGCATTCCTAGAAATAAGAATTACTGTAACAAAAATTCATTGAAGTATCAAGTTTCATTTCGGATAGGGGAGAAAAATTAAATTATAAAAAAAGAATGAATATTTTAGAACTTGATCCAGGAACAAATGTCAAATAGATGTATATCTCTGACCTGAAGCTTTTTTTTATTATGTCTGAAATTTACCTATCAGCCATCTTGGTTCATTATTTTCCATTATTTTACATGGAGAAGAGAATAATAATTTTTTGTCATCAGTTGGATTTGAACCTAAGTTGCCTAGATCTCATAATGTGAAAATTAACTGCGAAAGGGCTCCTCCATCTTGTGTTAATATATGAGAGACTTGCCTCTTTTGTTAAGTTAAAAAAAAATAATAATCATTAGAAAGGGAATATTTAATTAATGGGAGTCTCAAATAATTTGGGACTTAAACACTATATCTCAGATTGCCAGGCGAGGAATGATGTAAATAAAAAAAAAAATTCTTTTTGGAGGTGATTATCAGGCCTTTACTAATCATTTACATTTCATAAACGCTTTATCAGGCAAAAAACGACTTATATTTATTTATCTCGTTTTTCCAAAAATCGCTCGTATGTTATTTTTTATTTAAAAAGTCTAAAGGTAAAAAAGAGTCTAAAAGTAAAATTTAAAGAAGAAATTTTTTTAATGAGAATAAATCTGTTTAATTTTAATATTAGCCGATCGGAATAAAGGAGTGAACTATCTAATCAAGATCAAATTCGAATCCAGTTTAAGTCAAAAATTATCCAATTATATCATTGATGGCTCCTCCCGGAGAAGGAAGCCAGTAAAAATCTCTTTCCGCTTCAGAGTTTAGGGCATATATAAATGAAGAGATAATTTTAATGTTAAACTCTTAGACAAAAAATTTTCGTAGAGGAAGAAAGGGAATAAAAGATAAACGGCTTGTTGTATTATTATTAATATAAAGGGACCCTCATCAGAGTATGTCGATAATGAAGATATATCCCTCAGGGAGATTGCAAAAAGTAAACCCCGCTAGGCTTTGAGATCACGCTTTCTAGGATAGAAGTCTTTGAAAAGAAGAGGCCTACATGCGCGCACCGTTATTTGTCCATTATTTATAAGATTGGAGTTAAACTTCACAGAATACCAATAGAAGTCGACGACCAAGGATGAGTCTATATTTATCTCTATTTAATTCTAGTAAAAGAATTTAAATATAAAATTTTCAAATTTATGAATAACTTCCTACGGCTTTTGAAATCAAAGAAAGCGCTTTTATTTATTATATGAAGATTTTAAAAATAGATGTGGTCGGCACAAATTATTTAGATCAAGGGTCGGCAAACTTTTAAGAAGCTAAACAAACCTGTCATTCACCACAATTTATAGAAAAATGGAAAATTTAAATAAATATTCCTCTCCACGCTTAATTTCCCCTCCCTGGCCATGCTTTGCACATTTTAGTTCCATAAAGTTTTGCGATACATATAAAACAATGAAATCACCATTATGTGAATTAAATAAAAATTTTATAAACAAAAATATAATAGTTTTATTTTCAGTTTCAATTTTATTTCACAGCCATATTAACATAGCCAGAGTGAAAGTGGAGTGATTTAAATAATACAAAAACAAATACTTTTTATAGTTAGTATTAATTTTTTGCAAAAATTGTAGAATTTATTAAATAAAAGTTTAAAGAATTACTATTCATATAATTTTAATTTGAAGACTTTTTTTAATTTTAATAATAAATAAAAAGTGAGAAATAATAGATTCACTTTCTGTTTGGAATTACAAACTATAAGTTGATGTAATTATATTCTATTTAATATAACTTCAGTACTGGGTTCTAGGCAGAAGGTCAGGATATACAATTGCGACATTGCCAGTGCGTGATCAACCAAAGTGTTTTTATGAAAGTCTGGCAACGTGGGTGGTTACCATAGCAATAGCTTTGCCGAAGGCGCATTCTGAGTGGTTTGTTATCTCTCCGCGCCCACTCCACTCTTCTACATACTTAATATTGAAGTTATATAAAATAGAGTATAAATAAAAGATCTTAAAAGTTGTTCAAGTGAAATTATATGAAAATTTGTCGAGAGGCACTTCCATGAAAATAGCAAAAGAGAATCATTGTCATTCTAGGTATAATTACAATACCTCCTCTTTTATGAATAAAAATAGATCTCACATGAATATTAATATTAATAATAATAAATAGATTACTTGATTAAATAAATAATCAACATGTTACCTAAATTTAATATAAGAGGACACCTAAGGATAATTAATTATTATTTAAACAAATAAGAAGTTTAACAGCTGATAAATTAAAAAAAAACATCACACTACTAAATAAACAAATAAACTTCTTATTCAGATTAATTAACATTGAATTTTTGTTTATCTAATTTAAAATTTCATTTTAAAGGCTCGTTTTTTGCGTGAAAAGATGTTCTATTTAATCCATTACAACGTTAATAAATAAAAAGACAAGCAAGATATATTACATAATTTAATGTTATTGGAATGTTATTGATAAATTTGAATTTTATATGAGATAAAAAATTTTATTCATAAAAACAAAATATTAAATAGAGTCTTTATTAATCAAAGATTTGTGTATTAAACTTAATAAATAAATAAAGATTGTATTCGTTCTCGTTATTTCTATATAATTCTAACCCAAAACCAGAAAGGTTAATTGCATATTTTTTATTCAATTAAAAGTCTTTTATTTCGGAGTTGAAGCTTTCACATAAATTACATTTTCGGTTTAGCTGTTGTTTATTTGTATTAAAATACAACGTTTCAGCCACTTATTTTGCGCCTTTTTTTTTTTAGGTATAATCCTAATAAACTCTATGATTTGTATTTGTCTGAATTGTTCCTAAACAAGGTCATAGAATGAGTGAACGAAACGTATTTAATACAAATAAACAACAGTTAAACCGAAAATGTAATTTGTTTATCAAATTTATTTTTATAAATTTCAATAGGATTACTTCAACATAAATGTGAAAAATGAAAATCCTATTCAAATTTTATCATTATTAAAAAGGTACATTTGCATTATAATTTTTCCGCACTAATAAACAAAATCAGAAAACTTTATCTATTTATATAATACGATTATAGTTTATTTTAATATATAATTTTTTTTTAAATTTCATTTTATATAAAGATATATTACATTGTTTGTATATAGAGTAGAGTTGACTATGCCCACTCCCTTGGGACATCTCTGGTCCGGGGTATTCGTTAAATATTCCGATAATTATTAAAATAATTTATATATTTATATATACCTTTATATTCCCTTGTGTATATATTTAGCAATATAAATATATTAAAATACAAAAATAAAAAAGAAAAAATAAAACCAAAATTAGCTAAGTATAATATGAAATAAACATGGTTTAAAATTAATTTGGTTGAGTTCTCGACGGCTCTAATTATGTTAAAAAGAGAAGGCAAAAATATTCAATCAGTTGTTTGCGTTTGAAAGGAGAAGTAAGCAGCAGAAAGCCCTTATCCTAACCGAACTGGCAACTTGCTTGGAGTCTATTGGAAATTATACAGGGCGTCAGTGGAGTTGCAGAGTGTGGAGAGATGCAAAAGCGGGGTGGGGAAGGAGGCGTCAAGCTTTCACCCTTTGTCGTTAAAGCCAGTGGTTTTCAGCCTATATATATAATTTTCAAATTTTGCCCCTTATCTAACTATTTACAGAAGCTTAATTCCTTGAGCACCATGAGATTTACTAAGATCTTCAAACTAATAAGTAAAAAGAAATAGTACTCTGTAAATGAGTTTTATTTAATATTTTCCTTTTTTTTTTATATATATAATTGTATTTAATATTTGTATATTTAAAAGATTAATAAATAAATAAATTTTCATTATATCAGTTTTTTTTTTTATATTTTTCCTATAGACCTTTTAAAAGTCTTTATGATTCCTTCAATATTTTTTCACGTAGTTCTCGATGAGAACCACTTGTTTAAGCAGCAACACCATATATTTCAATTTTTTTATTTATTGGGTTATGAATTTTAATGAGTTAAATTTTTCGCGAGGTTAGTCTGTGGCACTAATTTCCTGATAGGAGGCACTAAAAAAATGCGAAATGCCTAGGTTTCAAGAAATTAAAAGCATGGGTTGTTCTCGAAAATTTTAATCCATTGAAATTTATAATTCAATATTTTTAAATTTGGATGTCTTTTTGTTGTTTAAGCGACGACCTTCTTTCTTTTTGCACTATGGCTATTTGAGCTCTTTAATGGCCGTACATGTAAGTAAGAAGTTTATTTTTCTTTGTGTTTTGAGCTGTTTTGTAGTGCGTTTAAACAATATTTTTCAAATTTCCATTTATTTCTAAAGTTATCCTTCTATAGAAAAGGGAAAATAGATTTTTAGGTTTAGGAGCATCGGTATTCGAAATCTATTGATGCAAAGGAATTTATTAAATATAATATTCACTTTTATCAGTATTATAGGATCTTAATGATGAAAGGGGAAAGGTCAATTGAGTCTAAAAATAAATTATATTATTTAAAAAATATTTATTTTCTTAATCTTAGACCTCTCCGATTTCAATATGCCGCAAATTTTCATCAATATTCTTTAATAAGTGCTCAACTAATTTTGATAAATTTTTTGTTTATATATATTATCGTTGAATTAAATAATTATATTTTTTACTTGAATATTTATATTATGAAAATACTACTTTCCAATAAATGTTTTTATAAGGTAACCTGTTAATTTCAAACAAAAATAACGAATTTATTTAAAAGTGATTCTTGGTATTCCGTAAAAGTTAGCAGATGTTTACAAAATTAATCACAATGCACGAACGATATCTGTGTCATTCTATGATTACAAAGCATTTGATTTATATTTATATTAGTATTTATGTATTAGAAATTGTGATAGTATTTTAAAGATGTGTGTTTATTTTTTGAATTTAAATATGAATTTATTAAAATAAACAATTCCAAAAAATATTCAATAAATGAAGAGTTTTTTATAAAAGTAAAATAATATAGGATATAATATTACCTATTTTTAAAGTATTTTGTAATTATTTATATATAAACATTATCACTTTCTTATTTTATATATATGTAAAAAAAAAAACACTTAAACTAGATGCAGTGCATTTTTATAGGGGGGATATTTAAATAAATATACCATCCTTGGAAAATAAGTATAGAAGAAATAACAAGCTGTCTAGTTTTTTTTTTTTTTTTTTTTTTTTTTTTTAGGAGGAGATAAATAT